>VWPV01008090.1:0-42809 GCA_013389885.1 Geococcyx californianus | reverse complement strand
TCTCTTTAAGGGTGCAGAGGGGCTGTCGCCACTACCATGGCCCCGGGAAAGGCTCCACTGCCATGGGCTGGGAAAGGAACGAGGGAAAAAGGAGGCGCGTGAATTCTGCAGAAGTTGTGGAAGATCAGATGACTGATGATCCTTCTTCCAGAGACTGCAAAACCCCACGAGTCGCAACTCTGCTGCTGCTGCTGCTTCTGCTGCTGCTGTGCCACACCGTGCTCCTCCCCGAGCCAAAAGCGCTGGAAAAAGCCAAAGAAAAAAAAATTACTCCCCATCCCAGAGGCTGGAAAGAAAAAAAACTGGATGTCCGGGCACCATTTCTATTCTGGTTTCCCTGGAAATGCCCTCTCCCCTCCCCCCCTTACGTTCCCCTTATTGGCAAGAAAAAGAAAAATTCCTCAGAAAAATTCAAAACCACAGCACAAGGTATTGAAAACATTTTCATATTAACAAGAAGTTTCAATTGAGGAAAAAGAAGTACCTTTTTTGGTTTGAATTCTTTGAAAAAATTAAGGTTTTTAATACTAAGGCAGGATTTTTGCTAGTCTATGTCATTGTGACATGAGTATCAACATTTCTGCTTATCTTCTAGAAAGGAAAGTATTAGTCTAGTATGCTGAAATGGTCATTAGAAAAATTGAAGAAAGCAGACAAAAATCTAAATAAAATGCAGTCAAAATTCTAAATTCAATATATTAATAAAAAAAATTCTCTTTGTCTCTTTTACTTTTTTTCTCCAAAGTAGAGTAGAAGATCTAATGCCTTAGATAAAAAATGGCCATTAAAATTTATCAGTATATTAATTATTACATTTATGGATTTTGAAAATAAGAAAATACTTAATTTTTCCATTACTTGCTTGAGAAAATTTAAAAATTTTATTGCTACTTTATCTAAAATCACAATTGTCTGACCTAAGAAACACAAAATAAGTAAAATACAAATAAAAGAAAACAGGATCTTGTTTTGCTGACTGTGGTGAGGGAAGGATGAGCTGGAATTACAGCAGGTAACACTCACTAGACCAACTGGTTTATGTTCAGCTGTGCAGCTTCTCATTTGAGACATCAGTAGTCTTCATCAGTGTGAGAATTCTGTCAGTCCTCAGCTTGCTCGACAAAGATAAACACTTCTTTTATTTTCCCTTCTTCTCATCTTCAATTGAACAAAGCATTGGTGCTGATTGAAGAGGGACTTGAAATTCTTGCTTAGATATACGCTCATTTACACAGATTAAGTAAAATGGAAGCTCTTTTTTTTCTGTGTTACCAAGAGACAATGAATTCTGTGCTTGAATAAGACAAAAATCAGTATCAATAAAGAGGATTCTCAATCAGATTCTGCTGATGTTCTATTACCTTGTCTCCGGGAGAGAACTTTATCTAGGCCGATATATTGCAGTGTTCTTTACAGTAATAAGCACATTCTCATGTACTATGTGACCTATTTTTTCCCATTGTCAGTGAAATGGAAGAAACACAGGACAAAATAGTTAAAGTTGTATATACTTTTATGCTCAGAAACTTCTTTAAAAGTATTCTTGGCTATCTGTTTGACCCTTTTTGTTAGCACTGCCCAGAACGGTGATTAGAAAGTTTTGATTTGCTACAAATCTTCAGACTTAAACTAATAATCAGATTTTAACTAGAACAAAGGTAAATATTTCTCATTATGAAAATATTGGTTTTCTGGCTAACTTTGCACTGATAAATCAGAGGCTGGGAAATACACACTTGACTCAAGAACATTCTTTAATAAAGAGGAAATAATTTTAGAATAAAAACAAGGGGTTTTTTTTTATGCACAGTATAATAGATACTGCAAATGTTTTTGGTGGGGTTTTTTTGATTTTAGGTTTAGCCACCTGAAACTATATTTTTGAAGAAGCAGATAGGACACTACTCATCTGTTGATTCATAGTAACTGATTCTTGAACCAATCTTAGTGCAGATTCTTAGATAAAAATAAATGAAATATGAAAGAAAGATGTAAACTTAGGGTTTGGGATATTTTACACTTAGTACTTAAACTCCATTTTCATCTCATCTAGTAATTCAGAAGTAGCAAGAATCTTTAGACTGTGGTTTTTACAACCTTTTTTTTCAAATTCCATTATGATGACACATTTTCAGTGGTTTTTTGTGAGGACAAGAGTTTTCTTCGACGTGGTAGAGTTTTTTCATCAATGACAGAAAACAGATGAGAAAACTAATCAGAATCTTTGCCTAGAAAGTGAAACACAACAATAACTTAGAAAATCCTCAGAGAAATGACATTTAAATTTATTTCTATTGTGGAAAAAGTTTTTCTCAAAAATTTCTCTTTTTTTTTAATATAACTTCATATAGCAATGCCAAGACCATTGCTCTTAAATAGATAGAATGAATGCTTGAGAATGTGAGCTGTTAAAAGATTAAGGAGCAAATAAGCAATCAGTCTATATTCCTGATTTCAGTAGCACATTTATGACTATATGTGAGTATTCAAGCTAAACACTCAGCTAAATTACATTTCCTAAAAAGAGAATTTATATAGCTAATACATGTACTATTCCTTCACTTTCAATCATTCATCTTAAAATGCGGGTAGCCCTGAAGCTAACATAAACAGCATATTTAATACCTCAGTAAGCTTCCTCTGAAGTTTTCTGCATCTAAACTATATGGACCATGCCTGACTGTTCAGTTTCATTCTCCAAACTCTCAAGTACATTTTGTCTTCTTCTGCACGTTTAAATCTCTCTTTTGAATGAATGGCCTTTCACTAACTTTGTAACCTAAGCTGTAATGTAGTATTTCAGATAAAAACTTATTATTCAGATAAAAACAGTTACTCATTCCCTGAAAAATGTCCGTTATTCATATTCCTCCTTTAAGAGGATAAATGAAATTTGAGAGCCACACGAAGGATACATACCTTTTGCATTAAGTAGAAATTGGATCTAGGGATTCTCAATGTGGCAGGATTCAAATGTGTTTGATGTTTTTTGCTTAAAAAGTCTTTCAGTAATATCCAGAGGAGTAAAACAGAAAAGATTATCCCAATTATTATTTATTGCTCCGTCATGCTATAATGTTTGTGGAAGGAGGCGATTCTTGTCTATCTCTCTCATGAATCAATATAGCATCCTGGTTTATATTTCAAGCTGAACACTTGGTATATCAGTTTGACTTCATATGAAGCAATTTACTTAAAGAGCCAGTCAATGTGGTGGCTAAATATTTGTGCCTTCAATACTAACGATGACAACTTAATCCACACTGATACATTAAGTAGTAATATTTAGATATTTAACTTCCTTCTGCTTATATATCACAACTATTGAAAGACATCAGAATCTGTGTTCAACCTATTTGAACCTGTAGAATTTGTCTGCTCATTGACTTTTTGTCTTATCTCCCACTGTTTTATCAAGCATTTTTTTTCCTCTAGAAAACTAGGAAAATCTCTTTAAATTTTAAACTCCATGTTGAACTCTGTGGAAAGAAATGTTTAAAGCACATTGGTATTTATAAATCTGCCTGATTTTTTAATTTTTCAATTGTTGATTGATTTTTTTCAAATGTTAATTGAAAGAAATATTAATGATAATAATATTAACTATTATAGTAATGTACTATACTGGTAACTCAAGGTCCCAGTTTACAAATGGTTTAAGCATTGCATATACACAGAATTAGCAGTGATCTTCCTTAAGGTTGTTTACAAGACAAATAAACAACATGCAAATATGCTGATTATCCTTATATAAGGAACACTGAAAAACCCAGGTTAAGTGCCAAGAACCAGAAAAAAGAATTAAAATAATATTCTCAAAAAAATTCATTATTTCTGAAACTTTTAATTCATTTAGACTCTTTCTGTCTTCTTGATTTGTCTGTCCACAAGATGCATAACTTTCCTCTTGTCTATGTGTTTAGTCTTTTGTCTGTATATATGGACTTCAGTATTTTGTCTGTATATAGTTCACCATAAGCTTTCAAAATTATTACATAAAATACTTCAAAGCTTCTGATAAACTGAAAATTGCAAGTCACTCAAATTCGATTCTAATTTGATGAACACACTCAGAAGTTACACCGAAACCATCTTTCTTTCTCAGGTTAAAAGTACAAATATACGTATTTGTAAAATAAATATTGCCATTGAGCAATGCTCTTGCAGTTACATTTCCCATTGGTATTCATAGAGAGTATTATAATCATATATTCATTATATGATACATTCATAGAGAATATTAATATGAATCCCACTGTTCCATGTTCATAGAATACTAATATAAGTGAACACAATTAATCAGAGAATGTATATAAAATTTAATATCTTTTATTATTTGTGAAAATATTTCTGAAACCTTTCTGAAGATATTTGTGCCTTTTGGAGGGAGGGCATGTGATGGAAGCCAGTCTAACATAAGTTTGTATGACATGTTGATATAAGAAAGAAGACTGAAAGGAGAAGAAAAAATCTCTATATGTATCTATTTTGAGTATTGTCATGCAGATATCCTAAACAGAAAATGAAGTTAAATCAAAGAATGTCTCTTCTTTAAGTAAAATTTCTGCTTAGCCTAAAATGTTCATTGCACTCTGTTTCACCAGGTATGTCCAAGAGCTGACTGTGGGCAATGGATTAGAGCTAGCAGAGGGGAAATGTTGTCTTCAGCAGCTCCACAAGGAACTTCTTTATCAGCTCCTTAAGGTGAGAGGCTAAATAAAATAAAACTGTCTAGAACTTATGAAAGCACAAAAATTGCATCTGAACAAAATGTCCCAAAACACAGAAAAGGCTAAATAATTTTTTTAAAAAATGGACTAATATTTCAAAAGAAAGTAGAATATTTGCAACTCTAGGAATTATTATAATATGATATAGTATATACTTATTCTTCATCTTTTGCCATACTCACTGCATATACATATACACACCCACGCATAAACAGAGAACACTTGATTTTTTTAAAAATAGAAAGTAATACCACTGCATTGCTGTGTTTTAACTTTGTTCTGTTTTACCGAGAGTTTTAATTGACTGAATTATGAATCTGGATATCTAACCTTATAGACTTTTTATATTGAGGGTGTAAAAAAAAAGAAAAAAAACCTTTTTATTTCACAGCTAATTTGTTATTTCAAATTTCCAGCTTCTAAATATTTTAATAAGAATAGATCATATAACTGATTATGAATACATCTTTGATTTATTTTCCTCTACCTAAATTTTTGAGGGAAGTTTCAGTCAGAGATTTAACCGTTAATCTTGAACAAGAAACCTGTATGCAACTGAATTCATAGGGATTAATTTTTTCCTCCAAAAGGGTAACTATGTTCTAAGTGATATGACTGCCTATATTTAAGTATGATGTTTGTCTTAAAGTGACAAATTTAATTTTTACCTAAGGAGATACTGACAAATCAGGTCATGCTTTGTCATAGGTGGATATACTGCAATATCTTGTAATGTTTTTTCTTTCATTACTCGGTATGGTTTCAGATGAACAGCATTGTGAAACTGCCAAGTAATTTTAGCTCATGATCTTTCTCACGGATCTCAGTATTTGCAGAAATGGAACCTAAGTCTGTCTGCACCCTAGAACAGCTAAAGTAGCAAGGATTAAACATGCACACTTGCTACTTTATAATTTTAATTATTAAATGAAATACATTATGGGACAGGCTGAGAGCAATAGCTTGCCAAACCCAGAAAATTTTGTATGAGAATATCTGCAAATTTTAAACCTGTCTGTATAAATATCCTGAGACCATATACAGACTTTGAGTGCAGTGCTAAAATCAAGTAGGAACTTTGCATAAAACCTAGAATGCAGTGCTCAGTGATACTGGTCTCTAGCACCCCTGTGGTAGTGATAGCTACTGTGTTACGCCTGCTTTTGCGTTTCATCCTAAACCGTACTAGGCAGTGGCTCACTGCCTTCCCTCAGACAATGAATTAACAAGCAGGAAGACTGCTCAGCCCTTCAATCAGGTTGGTCCATGTTTCAAAACTGTGGCAAGGCTATAATGTCTAAATCCAAGAGCTGGCAAACTGCACCTGAAATTAATGGCAAATAGTTGCCTAAAGTGTGGAGCAGGCTTATCTTTGACAGCAGAAAACCAATGTGTATTTTATATTTCTTCCAGGTGAGAGTGTCAAATACATTAGTATTAAAGAAGAGTATGTAATGAGCTGCTAAGAATTTCATCAGTGCAGACAAATTGGGTCGATCAATATGTTCCTACATTGTCAGTACAAACTGGCTGTGAGTTTAGGTAATGGCTAGCAAAATTATACAAGATGAGCATGTGGAGGAAATAATTGCATGTCCCATTAGACAAAACCCCCTGTTTTAATCAGGTGATGCTGCAGAAGGCTATAATTGCTGCTAGTCTGCTAAGCTAGCAAAAATTATTGAAAGCAGGAGTTTCAGGTACATGAAGAACTATTCTGCCTTTGCAGTCACAGAATTAGAGGGGGTTTTAAAGATGGCAAATACAGTGAGTCAGAAAGTCAGCATAGCGAGTGTGCACATCCTCATAGATTTTTCATCCCCAAACATCTATGAAATGTATTGAAGATAACTGCAGTTGTCTGACAAAAGTAGTCCAGCAGAGACATTGCATAAAGGTCAAATATTTTGGTTAGACATATCATAAACCCAGTTCAGATAACAATTATGTGCAGTTACTCTGCTGAGGTTACAAGAGACTGTGATAGTGTAAACAATTTGTGGATATTCCAACCCATGCACTGTTCTTACTGAACTATTGATGATTATAAACTCAGTATTGCACAGAGGTCAGCATTGCACAGAGGTCAGCATTTTCTACTTGGTAAGAACATTTATAGTTGCGTTGCTTGGGAGAAGAGTGTCTCTTTTTTAAAAGTACCTGACTGAGCCTATTCCTGTCCCTGGTTATTTGCCTATAAGCATATTTAAATATGCATTTGAAAACCTGCCCTGGACTATCGGCATAAATGTATAATCACGAGGGCAGTCAATGGACTGATGAAACTCCACCAAATGGTATTACTAGGCAAATTCCTGTTTCAACTGAATCTCTCCCGCTGGCATCAGCCCTTGTGGGAATAAAGCTAAGTGTGGAAATAAAGATAAATGTGAGAAGAAATGGGAATCCTAAAGTATTCTGAATTCTCCCCCCATATAGACTGACTACAAGGCAGTTTTTCTTTAAAAAAAATGTCATTGGAGATTGGTAACTATCATTCACCTTTTCCTCCTCACACAGACATTTGGCTCTGGCTTGCCAGAACACTATACTTGCTCTGAAGCTACAGATATGCAGCTGGTGAGGAAGCAGTCTTCCTCCTACTCCTGCTAGAATTCACAAATTTCCAGCCTTTTTGTGGAAATCTCCTTCCACTGCTCATCAGAGGACGTTTTTTAGATTTTTCCTTAAATTGTGGGTCTCAGGCTTTTGTCTCTGCAAGACCTCTCTAAGAACACCCACAATCTTACACAGATACTTCCATGCAGCATAATCAGTTTGCCTTTTCCTGCAGCTTCTTCAATAAATGGCATCATTCTCCTAGACTATAGGGGTACTTGAACTCATTTTATACAGTCTCTTACTGTCTAGGATAGAAAGAAAAGACCAGACCTCTACTATTGAAACATTTTGATTATGTGAGATATTCACAACTTAACATATACCATTTAATTCTACAAGCACTATTTATTGATTTCAGAATAATTTTAGAAATTCAGTGAGTAACAGTAATGTATGTGGGACTGTGCATGCTTGCATGAACACAAAGTTTTTGCTCTATGGATGTGACTACGTTAGCAGATTATATACAGGACTTCATGTAAATAACAAATTATAGTGAAATTTCATTCATAATGTGTTTGGGCTAATACAGTTTGACTGCAGAAAGACACTATCTTCCACAAAATCACAAATACTATATGCTGTAAAAGTTAGTTGTTTTCTTTCCAGGATAAACACATAGAACTCAATATAACAGGCATGCTAAATAATTTTTTACAAAAATTTATATACACATGTAAAAAACTACTGGTACATGAGCTGGTAAAATTGTCAATATTCCATATTTTATGTAATTATGTTTTAATATAGTGTTTTCTTTTCTTTAATATAGTATTTTCTTGTATTAATGTAAGAATTTGCATTTCCTTGATCATTATTAGAAAATTTGTTTATTACTCTTTTTGTGAAAACTGAAAAAATATTAGATGAACCTAAATCTTTCAAATTAAAATTAACAGCTTTTATATCTTTTAATGGTGAGGTGATAAAGTCTATTCTGATCCAGATTAAATTAATGAAACTTTTGCTTGTGGTTTCTTGAAACATGGCAAGTTAGTCATATGGTGTTTCTAGGAGAAAAAGAATGATTGGAAATATGATTTAATCTTCTGTACTATGTAAACAAAATAGTTCATCGTCATTACTACTGTAGATGACAAATCTTATCTTTACCGGGGTAAATAGATCACTTTACAGATAACTTCTTACACTTAACTATGGCATTCTGGTCTTCTTATACTTTTTTTGTCTTAAATGCTTGTCCTTCAGCCTTAAGAACTGTGTTATGAAAGAGGATCTTTCCTTAAAATCAATAAAAGTCATCTTGCTCACTCAGTTCTACAGATATATTTAAATACATTACTGAAATCTAACTCTTGAATTAATGAATTTGGATGGGCTTTTTTTCTCATAGCACAATCATATATGCTTTTTAAAATTGTGTTATATTGTAGAACACTAGATAGACATAAACACTAAGATAATATTTCTGCATTACAGCAGAGAAAGACACAGTACATTTTCTTTGCTCTCTGTGTATGCTATGTTCCAATAAGGGAGGGTAGCAGTGTGAAACCTCTATGAGCTATGAAATCAAGAACATGATCTATGGAAAACATGTCACTAAGTATTCTAAGTGTCAGCTAAGTATGAATATGCTAAATTCTTAAATAAAGGGGTTTTTTACAAATAGTAGGGGATATCATGATGTATAGATGATCTGATAAAATCATAATGTTTCTCTTTCGTTAATATGCTGGATGTTACATTTCTCACTTGGGTGAAAATGTGCTTTCCTCAGGGAGTTACTCACCATGTTCAGGGGAAACAAGATTTCATGGAACACAAAATGTAGCAGGCAGCAGAGCCAGAAAAATGCTGGAGGGCTGGGCTGAAGGATCAAGATGCTCAGGTCAGAAAAAGAGAGCCAGACATCAGAGATAATAGCAAGACATTTCTTTGAGATTATTTGGAGTTTGTTACAATTGGCAGTTATGGGTTTATTCAGACCAAAGGTTAAACAAGGGCCACTTTCAGAGGCACGGTGAGCAAGCAGGGAGATTGTGTGTGATTTTTTTTTTTTTTTAATTGTTTCTACTGTTTCTGATCTGCACAAGTTCAGTCGGGTCCACTTAGAACAAAAACCATAAATCCACAAAAAAAAATCCAGCCAGGTTTTTTCTAGTATCTGATTTGATAAAACCTGTCCTTTTTATTGTGTGGAGTTTAGAGTTGCATTGGTCTAGGTTGGGCTTTTTAAGGGGAGGAGGGCGTAACTTAAAAAATAACCTTTGGTGTTTTTAGGGAATTTATAGTAGAAGACATGCTAGCAGATCCACTTCAAAGCTCTTGCTAATTCCAGGTCTCTTCGAAGTCCTTAGGGTGCACAGAGTGTAAGAATGCTTCCAGATGGCGACAAAAAAAATACATTTTTTTTCCCGGAGGAGCAGTGAAAATACGCAAGCTGAATCAACTTTCATATTATTTAAACCATTTATTCACAGACTCATGTTTGTGCATGAGCAAGGAAGTGTCTTGTGTCTTTTCTACCTTTTTTGGAGTGATTAGTGCCTCTGGGATTTCTAGGATGAAACATGTGTCTTGTTCTCTCATGAGGCATCTGTTTAAGGACTGTCAAAACATTTGTCCTTTGCCGAGGATTTTAATTGGCACAAAATAACTATACACCATATATATACTCTTTCAGAAACATCTATATTATTGTCAGACAAACTATAGCTTATAATATCACCTGCTGTGTTAACAGTTTGATTTTCCAAAAACATAAAAAAACATTTGCTACGAATGAGTTCTAGTACTTTAAGAGAAAACTGCAGCATTTTCTGTCTTACCCCATTTCCTGTATAAATTTGTCCATATTCCAGATATTTACTCTGTTGGAAGTTCACTGGGAAATGAATTCCCCTAGCTATCATGGGCATTTGGGTTATGCAGTTCATGATTATGAATGCTTCAGGGAAAATAAACAAGGATTTCATCTGTAACGGGAAGTGAGTAAGCCAAAATTGTTTCAGGGATTTAAAACCTAAATTGCTTTACTTCCTGTCGGGAAAATTAGGCTTTTAGTTTTCCTGAAGTGATACATAACGCTGCATTTGGCACACTATCAGCCACTTCTTACTTTATAATGGATCACTTATTTGTTAACCGAACTAAGTCCTTGCTCAAATAGAAGGATCACTTTGGTTTTATTAAATATCACATAAACTCATATTAAACTATTAACCAGTAATTATATTTCATAACTCAGGCCATTCTGCCTCCAAAATAATCATAGATAATGTGTTAATACTATGAAGTCTTTCTTCCATAAACAGTTATGACTCTGCCTTAAACCAAAACAGGTTTTTGTTATTTACATTTCAAATTAAGGTTACTCCCTGTTAGGTAGGACCAAGAGTCTTAAAAGCATCCTTATCTTTCCTACTTAGCCTTCTACATGGTGATGATATTTAGACCTAGAACTACAGAATGCAAAGAAGCACAATGGAAATTTCTACAATAGATTTACTTCTATTAATTTTCCATACTAGTGAAAGAACCTTGACATCGTTGGTGTGAAAGGACTTGCTGCAGATTCTGATTTTACCAGGAATATAATATGTTCTCTTTCAGCTTCATTACAGTCAGCTTTTGACTTATCTTTGTGTCTTAGTGAGAAAATCCCAACCAAGATATGCTATCAGAAATTAAGTGACTTTAATCAGAGATTGTGCAGAAAAGATAACAGCTCTTTGCTACAAGTGTGTGTGTGTACAGAACAGAGTTAACAACAAGTGTGACTGAGATCTTAATGTGAATCGAGTTCTGTACCCAAGCTCTGGTGGCACCGGTCACTTTAAGCCACAGCTCCGCTCCAGGCAGCCCTGGGGGTGGCACGCAGAGCTTCTCCTCCGCGTCGATCCAGATGAGCAGTGATCACACACACACACACAAGAAAGAAAAATAAAGATAGAGAGGGAGAGAATCCAGCAGTGCAAGCAGAGTTAGCAAAACATGCGACTGTTCTCTCTGCAGCAAGATGGAGCGAGCAAGAGACCGGAAATAGCCAGTGAAAGGAATGTCCGGGCCAACGGGACACAACCTCTGTCCCGGTTTCCCTGGAAATGCACACAAACCCCCGCAAAGGAAGAAAAAATTCCCCAAAAAAGAAAAAACAACCTGAAACTATAACAGTTTTTAATCTTAGTTACTGTACTCAAGCTATCGTTCTGTCTCAAAATTGTAGCTGTTTGCTGCTCAGTGCTTTCCTTTAACTTATCAGATAGCAGGTTTGCATGGATGTAAGTGAAAGGATAATTTCCCTTCTCATTGATACAGATCTAGAATTAATGCCATGGTATTACAGAACACACTACAGTAATAGTCATAAAATACTTAAACATATTCTCAAGAGAAGTTACACTGCAATCAATGGAATTAAAGTACTTTTGTGTGTGATGGAAGCTCTTCCTAATAAAATAATAATGTTTGTTTATTTAACACTTTTCATTTCAGGAACCCAAAGTACAGTGCTAATCGCTCTAACACTATTCTCTACACTGAATAAAAGTCTGTCTTCTGAATTACCTATCCTATCTTTAACCGTAACCGATACTAACCGAATATTTTACATCAAAGGAAAGTATCATGCAGCAAGTGGATACAAGATAATTTAACTAAGATGTGCCATCTTAGTCTTGCATATTTAGAGATTTAAATTATAAACCATGAATTTTTACCAATCTTGCAAAACAATTCAAGATATTAAATATCATGACCTGATATTCTTATTGTCAGCATATACAACTGCCATATATGCTTGAGGACAAATTATATCCTTGGAAATTAAATGTTACCTTATTTTCAGCCATAGCATGTACTAACTAAGGGAGTAAACTTCCCACTGATCTGCATGACGGCCTCTTATTTTGATACCCTACAGACACTATTTATACTTCTTCCACTGTTTGAACTCTTTAGTAATTACAAACTAGCTACAAACTAGGTAATACTCTAGGTAAAAAGGTTTTTCCTTTCGTCTCTTTTTTTTTTTTTTCCTTCCAATCTCATCCTCTAACAAAGCTCACTAGAATGGATGTCAGTCATGTAATAGTATGGTGACTGATTTGTACTATATGAGTATCCCGTGGTTATTGAGCTATGCATTAGAAAGGCTGGGGTACTTGAATAGTAGTCAATAAATAAAGACCCTTTCCACACAGAGGAGGGTTTAACAGTATTTACCATATAAATATTACAAAACCCCAAATAGTAAATAACTCAGCATTTTTCTCGTCAGCTTCTTCCACCTTTTAGTCATGACTGTAACTAAGAGAATACAGTTTACAGTATGCCAAGAATATAAGACTGTGAAAAGCTAAGATGACAGATGGCATATAAAAAAAAAAAATCAGTAAAACAGTCTAGTACCAGTTCCAAGTGAGCATCAAGAACCACAAAGAAGGCAAGAATATATGAATGTCCTAACAAACATCAGTGATAAGTTGGTTCTATATCTTTGTAATGACATTAGAAGGAAAAAACATACAAAGTATACAGCCTCCTAAAATCCAGCATAACTGCTCTAGAATATACAACCACCCCTTTTTTTCAACTAGGGAAGAATTAGTTTGCTTCTCAGGAAGCTACATTTCTAAGTAACTACAGTTTTTTAGGTTCTATGAGAACAAATCGATAAGACGTTCTATTTTAGTTTTGTGATCAGCCGTGCAATGTCATTTCCAAGGAACTCAAGGACATTTGCAATTTCAAAATAACTAGGTACATAATGCTGGTAGGACATCTGACCCAAAATGACCAAAGGAAGTATTCCATAACAGAAACATCATGAGCCCTATGTAAGCAACAAGCTATCTCAGGACAGCTGCCTTCTTGATGGCTACTGTCCCTTGAGGTCTTGTTCACTATCCTACTTCAAGTCCAGCTGCTGCTCTCTTTCTGCTTTCATGATCTCTCCCGTTTAGCTGTGAAAATTGTGCTTACTGGAGCTTCTGTGCTTACATTTTGTGCCACCTGATGACTAGCTGTATATTTTGTATATTATTATTATTATTGGTAGTATCAGTAACATTAGATTAGCTTTTAATTTCTTATTAAACCTGTTTCTGTTTCAGTCTTTGGGTATTCTTTTCCATTCCTGATTCCCCTTCCGTGGGTGCCACATGGGAACTGGGTGACAGAGAAACTGTCTATTGTTTAACTATCTACAAAAAGAGGCTAAATTGGGACACAGTCCCAAAATGGTGTCATATGCTCCTGAATGACAATCAGTGTCAATATTATGCTGAGGTGCATGAATACAGAACTACGTGGTACACAGCTAAGAACACGATATTCTTTTTAAAGGCAAAGGTGAAGTTTTTTCCACTGCTTCTATGTCACGTTGGACTTTACACCTGACATTACAGGCAAGGATATAGAAAATACTAGAAGAGAAAAATAATAATAAAAATTATTATATTATTTATAACAACAAAGTGTAATCTTGAAAAAATCTTCACAGTTTTCAGGATGATGTCGCTATAAATGGAAACAATTTTTTTGAGGATACTCCATTAAAAGTGGAGGGGAGAAATAAAGACATTGTTTTGGTACCTGTAAAAATAAGCTTATCATGCGTAGAAAGTGTAATCTTGCAATCAAAGGAACTCAGTTCATAGTGTTGGTGCCATCCTTTCCCCTTTTAATTGCCCTGAGAAAACTATTTCAGTTCTTCACGTCTGTGTCATCAACATGAAATTAAATGACAATGTTTTTACACTTCATTCACAAGCAGGCTGGGTAGAATCAATTACTTAACCTTTGCACTGATTTCTTAACACAAAATGTGTTATAGAAAGGTTAAGTAGCATTACTACAATAATCAGTAATAAAAAGACCTATATATTTCTGTGAAGGCAGATTAGTATTTTTTTTTTAATGTTCATGATATTCAGAAGAAAGGAAATATATTTTCAAAACAAATATTGGCTGTCCAACTAACCCAAAACTCCTTCAAGTTCCTTTGTAGTTTTGGAAATAAATTCAATAGCTTATTAACTAAGTATCAAAAATGTTAACATTTTATTTGAAAATATTATTGAATCTATTCAGTTATTAACATAAAAGATATTTTAGTAGTTTAAGACAATTAAAACAGGAAACCTGAACATGCCTTTAAGTGGGTTATTTCAGAATTACTTGAAAGAACTGATCAATATTTCATAGAGTTTCACCACTGCATGTAGTTGTTTAAAGCACTTTGATCAAATTGAATTATGGGTCTTTTATCTCACTGTGGCAGTCAACATTTCGAATAGATAACGGTTGACAACAGTGATCCTCAGTCTCTAATTATATTGTCCACAAAAAAAGACAGCTTTTTGAATAACAACTGAAAAAGTCATGACCTGGCACTACAAAAATAGACAGATTTATGGACATCAAATGTAAGGAAAGAACTGAGTCTCTGGGAAACGTGCAAGTAATAATAAAAATGTTAACAGACCAAACAGCTGTCCAGTGTTATTTCAGTTAGATTTGAAGCAGTTCAGAGGAGACTCAGAGATAACAGCACCATTTAGACAGTTATCAGATACCAAGGAAAGAACAATCTTGTATTTTAACTGCCTCATCTGTATGTATGTAAAAGCTATCTGGATTTAAATGTACAATATGTTAAAGTAGATGGACTGAATAGGTGCAAAAGAGCAAATAAACCAAAATCTGCTGGGAGGTTGCATTAGTTTGGGGTTTTTGATGCATATGTCAATCAATTATGCATTATGATATTTGTTTTCTTGTGAAACCTTCGTTGTTTCAATGAGACTTGTCGAAGCTTACTGAGCCAAATGAAATGTTGTAAGAAATATGAGTTAGAAATTGGTAGGAAAGAAAATAAAGTTTTACTAGCCAAAAGTTAAGTTTTCTGAAGATCAAGAAGTTGAGGAAAAAGCTGATTAACTTTTTGATATGAGTTCATTGCTTCAAAGTAACCATTATCAAAGTAGAAATTGATTATGGTAAAGAAATGTTTGCTACTTTTAAAGCCCATTTAGACAAGTGCAAAAGGATTTTCCCTTTTATTCTCTGAAAAAGATCTTTGAGGAAGGTCTCTGTGATGTTTCAGACAGACCTTGCATTGATCTATAAACTGGTAAGCTACACTCCTCTCCTTTTCACACTCTAGCTCAAGGAGAACTATTAGATCATTTAAATTTTGAAGATTTCCATCAGATTACACACTTTTTCGTTGTTTCCCTGCCGAATAGATGTAAAAGAGACCGGCTGTTTTCCCACTTCGGGTAAAGTTAAAAGTGCTCTGACTGTCATTCTTCCTGTTTCTCTTAAAATATCTGGCAGCAGCCTTGATTGTGCCTGTGGGTCAGCAAACGGACCTGCCCCCGTGTAATGATCTGTTCCTACCCCATATAACGGGTCTCCTTGTGGGCGTCCTAAGTTTTCCACTGCCTTCACTTCTGCAAATTCCATAAACTTATCTCTCCATAACAATTTTTGTGTGGGGGTTAAAATCATTGATGCTAACTGCTGACAATCATACGGAGTAACCAATTGTCCACATAAAACATTTTCCAACAATGTTTGTGAAAAGGGTGAATGCAATCCATCCTGCATAACAGCTTTCCTGACTTCCTTTACTAACTGCCAATCAAAGGCTTGATATTGTGGTGCTTGATTTGGTTGTAGAATAACTGGAAATGCTAAATCCACCTTTTCTCCTTCCTTAAGTGCATCTAATTTTATCTTTGTCCATCTGTTTCTAATATTGTCCCTTTCATTATCACCTAAGGTTTTAACCTTTTGTCTTTTTTCTTCATCGCTGCTGCTGTCGCTGTCACTTCCAGTTTTGCACTGAGTACGTTTAACTCTTTTTTTCTTTGATTTCTTAGAACTTTTATACGACATCGTAGTAGCACATTCAGATTGCTGCTCGGACAAGGACCGATCTTTTTCCTCGTCACTAACATCTGTCTGAGTACCCTCTGAGATAAAACCTTCTTTTGTAGGCGCTAATGCCTTTTCATAAATTACCCCTGACAAAGGCTTTTTGGGGGGGGGGTATAGCCGTTCAGGAGACTACTCTGTGTGGGTTGGGCTGCTTGTTTTTCAGCCTGTAAATCTTTTAAAGTCTCATAAATCAATCGCCACGTTGTTAGAATTCGCATAGCATTTACATCTCCTTTTGAAGCCTTTTCAAAAAGCAAATCTCCTGCTTTTCTCCAAGTTGAGATATCAAAAACATACGGAGATTCCACAGGCATTCCATTATTTTTAAGCCAGGCTAATAACAACTCTAGAGCTTGTTTTTCATATTTAATTCCTCTTTTCTTTAGCATATGCTTTATCATCTTAACTTCTTCTTTCTCTGGCACTGACACTTTAATTCCCATCGCGTTTCTCGGCTGCTCACCTGATTCCTTTGTAGCAGGTGATTGAAGCCCCGGGGTCTTTTGTCCTGCTCAGGTCCACTGGCTGGGACGACCGTTTAGCTGAGATGCCTCCCCAGATGCAGTCTTTCTTGTAGATATGCTTTATTGATCCAGGATCTGCCTGTCCTGATTCTTCGGACTTCTTCGGATCACGTCAGACTTCTTCGTATCACGTCGGGGTCACCATTTGCGGAGATCGACACACAGACTCCAATGCAGAATCGAAGACGACCCTTTATTGTCAGAAGGCTGCATTTTTATATTCTTCAGAGTTCTATCACGCGCTGGATGATTTTACATGATTGGATACATACAGCTGTCCACGCGCCTAAGTTACACTTGTGATTGGTTACTTACACATGATCATGCACTGCTGCAAGAAGCAAGTTTAACATTCTTTTGCTAGATAACTTGCTCTTTATCTTACACTTCTTTGCAAACAATTCTATTTCTTCACCACCTAATCCCTCATATCTCCCTGTTCAAGGTCCTTCAAGAATACCATGCTGCTCATTATTATAAAATGTCTCCAACACTTTTTATTTAGTTTTGAATACTAATCAGTTATACTTTTTTTGCCCCTCTTTTCATTTGCAATGTGTCCACATGAAGGTAGGGCATCTATTTTGTAGTGTTTTCAAAAATATTGAAAAAGTGTTTTTTTTAAAAAAATAATAAATTTTAATGACAATAAAACCCCTAAATCAGGCTGTAGTTTTCCTGAGTACAAAGGAAATATTTAGAAATTACAATTTCTGCCTAATTTTGTGATGAGAAGTTTGTATTGTTTTTCTCAGAGAAAACTAATTGTAAGGAAATACTAGGGAAAATGTAGCCTAATCAATTGTATCCCCAAAGCAAACTGTTGTATTTATAAATGCCAACAATGGATAAGGTTTCCTCAGATGAAATAACCAGTGGTAGATGAAGGCTTTAAAAAGAATAGCTAATCGGGTATTATTTGATAATTACGCAGTGTAGCTTGTTTCTTTCTCAATGTCTGTGGTTCCTTCCATAAATTATTTTCTTTTGCTGCTATACCTACAATAAAGACTGTTCTTTTAATCCTTTTCTGACCACAAAACAGTCAACAGTAGATTTAGGATTCAGTTTATTGTGGTTTCAGGGGGTCTTAGTCAAGATCCAGTCAATGTCTCTCTCAAGACTGCACATATTAATCCCATATATCTACATGCATTACTTTTCATCGTCCTTATACTTATTAATGTAAAATTAGCAATTCAGAGCAAAACTGTACATTGAAAATTGTACAATCAATTCAGTAATAGCTTACAATTCCACTAGGTAGCACACAGTCACCCTTCGTGTTGTTAGCATTTACAAAATCAGGAGGACACTTGTGTTGTGCCTTGGAGGAAAGTAAAACCCCAGAATTCAAGATCACTAATTCTGGAACTACGCAAGGAAGTAAGGGTCAAGTGGAACCTCTTGGAAACTACTAAAAATTATACGTATGTTGACTGTGACAGGAAAAATTTAATTTTCTGTAACAGCTATCACACAGGGCGTGAAACAGAACCAAGTCTCTTACTGGGATTAGATATACACAGTATGTAAAACAGCTTCCAAGGGAAAAAAACCACAACAATATTTTCTGGTTTCATTATGCCACGTGTTGTAAAAAAAAGGATGTCGCTTTCTGTCCTGTGCATTGTTTACAGTGAATTTTGTAATTAAGGGTTTTATTTGCTGACATAAACTGAAGATAGATAGGAGTAGGAGTTTATATGCTATGGGGAGTGGCAAATCTCATTACTGAATTATGAACTATGCACGGAATTCCAGTCTATCCTTTTCAAGTTTAGCAAAAACATACCTAAGTGAATGTTTGACCATGATGTAATTCCTTTTTACTGTTCTTACAGAATAAAATTTGCATTTATACAGAGTACAATTGCATAATTCTAACAAAATGTATATATATATACCACATTTTCTTTAGTCACATAATTTAGGATTGCTGTTTTGGTTTTGGAGGTCATTCTTCTGTATGACGGGTGCATTTTCACCACCACCCCCCATTATATTACAATTGCAAATTATTTCTCAAGTAAGTCGGGTGGATTTTGTAAGAAAACTCAGATGTATTATATGATTACACAATTAGGTGTTATAGTGTAATGAATATGCCATGAAAAAGAAATAAGGTCATAGAGAATATATTTAGCTCTGACATTTTCTGCTTTGGAGTGCTTGTTTTTGCAGCTCTAGTATTCTGTTAATAGCTCTGTTTGTATAAATGTACATGTGGCATGTCACTATGGCATTTTCCCTTATTTTTAGACTCCAGAAGGAAGAAAATTAAACTGAGAGACATGATTTCAACTTCTTTAAAGATTGTGTGGTACTCCATTGGAAAACTTTGTTTCTGTTTAGCTGAAGATGCTACAATTGATCTATTCCTACCCATGTATAATTTGCAACAAAGAAAATAGTGACTAGAGTACTCAGTGGAGATAACATCAGAAAAAACTGGGAGGATGTTTATGGTACACAGTTCTGTCACTTAATTTTTTGTCTTAAGGAGAACCATAAAGAAAAATTGATTTTTAGATACTGACTGTATTTAGGCTTCCCTTATCTACATATCTTATAGTTACAAGGAACAGGAGCATAAATTTATGACTTGAATAACTTCTAAGAGGCAATGACTGAGAAGTTTTGGGCACTGAGAACTCGTCTGGCTTTGGATAGCTGCTGAGTGAAGTTTTAATATAGGTCTCAAAACACAGTTAAATCACTCTGTAAGTCTCCAACTATGTTGTGGTTTGTTTGTTTTATTTTTAAATTCTGTGATTCGTATAATGAAATAAGATCTATCAAATAAATTATTTTCAGTTTGGGATGCATAAATTTATGGTATGACTATATTCTATGAAGTACTATATTTATTTCTCTACAAGCAGCTTCTAAAATTAAGATTTCTTGTGTCCCTTTTTTTCCAAAAAAGGTTCTTTTCTTGGCTTAAAGGAAGACTTATGTCTCAGTTACTTTAGACTCCAGAAACATCATTCTTGTTTGTTTGAGTCTCTTTTCTTTTTGTATGCAAATGAATATGTTTTAGCAATAGGTAGCATTCAGTTTTGCATCCTAATTGGTGACTTAGAATTCCTAGCTTTACCCTTCAGCAAAGTCAGTCTTTCATATTGAAATTCTGGAGAGTCAGAATGACTGAACATAGATAGATAAGTATTAATTATGTTTATTTTAAACTGTCCCAGAGTTTTGATAACTCTCTCCAGGTGAGATAAAGAGCATGGCACTTACCTACATCTATAGATTTGATATTGTGTAAACAGTTATAAATGTCCTACTTTTTAATATTAAAGAAAAGGGTGTGTGACTCTTTTTAAAATATTTTAAATATTTACTGGTATTACTCCCTATTTGGAGGTCACTGTAATCAATTGTCTTTTGCCTGAACAGGAAGAGTCTTTGCAAGTATTATATTGGTAGATATGTATATATATACATGTTTACATATATATGCATATATGTTCACACACACCTATAAATACACACATAAAAATAAATGATGGTATAAGGCAATAGTTTATTGGCTAATATGTACACAAGTTCACTAAGATTTAAGAAGCTGCTAGGGTAAGCAGCAGCAGGCTCAACAACCCGGTAAGACTTCTGAGGAACCTTTGCTGGCCAGCCAGGTATCACAGAAATGGAATCAATGAGGTTGGAAAAGACCTGTTAAGATCAAGCACAACTGTCAGTACTGCCAAGTCCGCCACTAAATCATGAACTTAAGCACCACAACTACACATCTTTGAAATACCTCCAGGGATGGTGACTCAACCCCTTCCCTGGACAGCCTGTTCCAGTGCCTGACAGCCCTTTCACTGAAGCAATATTTCCTAATATCTAGCCTAAACCTCACCAATCAGGTAGGAAGGAGATGTCAGTGTTGGTAGCTTCCTGTGGTGCACAGTCTTTGACACTGAAATTTTTTTTGCATTTTCCATTGGGGTTTTAAACATATCCATTTCATCAGGTTCACATTTTGAATTTCTGAGGTACTAACAGTCTCTATTTCTACTCTACTACTTCTGTCTACATTTCTTATCTTGCATTGCTTTGCTGCTCAGAGTTTCTCACTGCTCTCTTTTAATATGTAGCAAATTCCTCTGATCTCTGAACAATGGTATCAGTGCTGGACCTTGAGTCCTTGAAAGAAAGACACAGAATTCCCTGTTTGGGGTAAAAAGAAATTACAATGATTTAGTAAGACTTATACAGGCATAACATTCTTTAAAGCTAAATCGATTAGCTTTATTAAAAAAAAAAAAAAAAAAAGTCTCCATTTAGAAAGAAAATATAGTAAGGACAGAAAAAGAAAATGGGCCTTTTTCTTATTTTAAAGCAGTCCAATATTGGTTTTGAAAATTGCAGGAGGCAGCTATTGCAAAGTGCTTTATTAGACTTGGGACTAGACAAAAAAGGACTAGCCTTGGCACACAAGATTTGATCAAATCCCATCACTTTCCACTTTGTATTTCTCTCACATCTGAGTTTAAGTGGCAACATCTTGGAAAGCTGGCAAATGTCTGGTAGGAACAGATGTAGAACTAGAGTATGACAATGTTAGGTGCAATACATATGGAAATGTCCTTTCTTTCATGTAAGCATTGAATTTTCCATATATAGCAAATCTTGTACAATAATAAAGCCTACTTTTAAATCTTCTGATTTTAAGACTTATTTTAAGAGAAGCGACACTGTTATTCTCAGCTTACAGATGGGGAAATTAAAATAACAGATCCAGAATAACTTATCCAAAGCCTTAGAGTAAATGAAACCAGAGGCTGGAGGGAAGTTCATACTTTGAGTTTTGATTCAGTATTCTGTGCAGCATCAATGTAATCTTATCCACACTTAAAGTCACTGTACTACTCCAAAGTACGTGCTAAGAAACTGGATGCATGCAAGTCAGACCACTGCGTAACTTTGTATCATTAGCCATGAAGAGTTCTATTGCTTGAGAATATAATTAATTCCTAAATTAATTCACTAAGGTTATCTATATTGGAACAGATTCTAAAATGATATTTCAGTAAGAGTATTTGTGTTGTTGGGTGTTTTTCTTTAACGAAATTTTTGTCTTGCTTTCCATATTGATACCTGACTACGATGCATCCTTCACTTTTTTGCTTAAGAAAAAGAGGATATAAATAAGGTATCTTCAAATTACTTGAAATCTGGGCCAAAGATTTGAATTAAAAACAGGCTTGGTTCAATATCTTCTGATACTTAGTACCTGCATAATACCTTTTTTTTTGTTGGGAAGGAGAAGGAGGTCAGAGAGTTGAACATTACATGTGTAGACAAGCGACAAGGAGACTGATACTGATATCATATCCTCTGCGTATTTCCTTATAATTTCCCCATACCACTTAAATGTGAGAAAAGACACTGGTCTGGTATATGGTGCAGAAATAATTGCCTTCTGTGTTCTTCTAGCACATAATGTAGAATAAAAGGGTATCTAATATTTTATACTCTTTTGCCACACGTGTCATAGAAGGCCTTTAAAAGATTTGTGAAATATCCTGTAATGTGATTTATTTTTTTTTGGCAGCAGTGGGGTCATTAAAGTATCTTGGACTGTCTTCTGAAGGTTAATTAATTTTATGCTAAGAAGCTAGTCTTTCAGAAGCAGCCATCTAGTGGAAATAGAAAAGTCTTTAATTAACAAACATCAGATCTCATACTGAGTGGAACTGTATGAAGACACGTGAACCTGCAGACTTTATATTTTCTCAGCATTTAATTATTTCTCTGTATCCTCTACTACTGTGATTTTTCACAAAAAAACCTCAAACAAACAAACAAAAAAACACAAAACCCCTTTGTGCTTCTTCCAATTGTATCTTGCTTCTTATTAAACTGTCACTAATACTAGAAGAATATTTCAGAATATAGAACTAGTGGGAGGCTTCTTTCTTTGGAATTTCATATAAGATAATAAATACTAAACTGTCTGCTTTCTAGGATAGACTTTCATATATGTATTCTTAATTCCAAACATTAAGAATCAATATTTTAAGAAATTCTTGGTCTATTTTTAAAGTAAGTCTAAGGAGAAATGCAAAAATATTTTACTGTCAATGCCCAAAAAGAATACTAATACATTATACAAGTGGGAATCATGAAGGATATGAATCACTACTATTTGAGATAAATGTTAATTGGAACTGAGTTTTAAGTTTCTGTCTTACATTACAGCTTTACTCTGTTGAGCATTTAAAATACGCATAGTGAGGGAACATCCTCTCTTAGCCCATAGTTTTAATAGGTGAGAAAGATTACAGGCTCAATAGGGCATGGGAATAAAAGACTAAGAGAAATAAAATTACTTTCCCCCACATCATGCAGTTCTCAGTGCCTAGTAGTATCCAGAGGTTCTGCCCACGTCCCTGAAGAATTTCAGTTTACTCCCCTTAATCTTACATTATATTTTCTCAAAGGAAAAAAAAAAAACAAACTGATAAAGAAAAGATAGGTAAAGTAAGCAATGAAACACCCTGTGAGTTTTACAGAACATAGAAAAATATTTACTCAATGCTAAAATAGTACTTGCTGGTAGTGGTGTGGGAGGGTGTTTTGTTCTGTTTGTAACTAGCATTTACCAGTGAATAATTAGAACTCAAAAAATGTAAAATAAGTTAGTGAACTCCTTCATTTTATACCTATCAGAAAGATGAAAGCAAATCCATAATACAAACAAAAAATAGAGAGCCACCTTATGTAACAAATCTGAAGTTCAGTGCTTTGCAGAAGTTCAGCCAGAGCAGGCTTAAGGTTAATGCTAACTACTCTTTCAGCTGTGTACATTCCTTCTCTAAACATTGAGAGAACTGATTATTTTAATCTCAGATGGTGATTAGGAAAAGCATTGAGGCTTCTGTAGATTCCTTTAGTGCTGTAGCTAAAACTTTTACTGAACAGACTGTCAGAGACTGTGTTGGTTAAAAAATATAAATCGATTTACGGAGATCTTGGCATAAGGTAATTCTAACATGGGGAGTCTACCTCCTGAATAGGATGGTCATTCACAGTTCAGCGAAGATGAGTGTCTCTGTTGCCAACAGAAGCATCTTTAGCTCAATCAAGACTTCCTAGACTGCAGTTTTCCTCATTTCTTATTCTCCAGCTGACTGAGATCCTATACAAAACATCCCTTAAACATCTCACCTGTGTATATAAAACTCTCCCCTGTACCCACTTCTGCATCTACATGAGTCATTTCTACTGTTTATTGTAGTTAATGCTGTCTGGGTCTCATACACCTGCTCAGCTGCTTTTTCCATCCCTCTCCTCAACAGGAATGATGGGGAGAAAAGAGGAAACACATTGGTGCTGCAGGGGATCCCTGCTATTTTGGTTGGAGCATCTCCTCTTCCCTTAGTGCTCCTGGGACTTTTGCCCTCACCTCTTGCTGCTGAGCAACGTTTTGTCCTTTCTTACACAAACTCTTCCCAAAGCTCAGCTCCACAGGGGGATGGAAGTCTTGGCCATGCCCTGTGGTGGGGGCGTTGGAGCTGGCTGGAACTGTCTGCGTCCAGTACAGAGCAGCCCTGGGCACTCCTTACAGAGGTCACCCTGCAGCCCCCCTATGACAGAGCCTAGACACTTGCAACTAACAGAACTACCTTAGCTATGTACAGTTCAGTAATTTCTACAGTAGGAAGTGTCTACAGCTCTCCAAGTCACTCCACCAAAGTGCTGGAAGCTCAAGAAATCAAAGTTTGAAGTTGTTCCCCTCTCTCAAGGCTATTATCTTGCCTACTATTGTGCAGGCAACTAGCTGGGGAGTTGCTTGTTTGCTGTTAGATTCACCATTTCATGTACAATGTTACCTGCCCACATGAGGATGGAATCCTTTGAGCAGGACAGTGCACCTCAAACTCTTTGGTACCTTGGGTTTTCCATACCAACTTTCTTGCTAGGCTGAGATCACCAGAAGGCACGCTATCAGTGTGCACCAGCATTTCACGGCAGTTTATGAAAGCAGTCTGCAGAGTCAAGCCTATTTTCTTAGCTAGCTGTTGAGAAGACTCCCTGTATTGAGCTCAAAGTCAAACAGGTGCCTTCAAGTGTGTTTTACAGAGCTGGTTGCAAGGCTAATATAGTTAATGTAGCTATTCAGTTTAAGAATCTTTCAACAGTTCCTTGAGTCCTCTCATCATGTCTATATTATAACAAATTAACTGTGATTATCCTGTAGGAAATGTTTTAAGATGGGTCATTCTGGAAGAAACATTGAATTACTTATTCCACATCTTAATTAGTTATCTCCCAGATAACATTCCTTTTCTTATCTCAGTCAAATTCATCTTGAACTTCCAAGATAACTGTTTGTCCTTAGTGTTTTTAATTTGGACTCTATCCTTAATCTCACCCAGGTTAAGACCAAGACCTTACCTTCCTGCAAGAAAGACATTTGAAGTTCTTTACCCGATCTTAGAAAAATGTTGGACATTCTTAGGCAGAAATATTCTATATATCATAATTATTAACAACAATTGTCAAAATTAGATCTCAGAAAAAAAAGCAAAGGTATTTTTTGGAGGAAGGGGTAGGCTGCAATTTTCTTTTATACAGCTGGTTTAAGTTATTGAGAATAACTTTAGGCATGCACTGTACTGGTTTCTGCATGCATATTCTTGTCTGTACTCTGCCTTTTGCTTTGCACAGCAACATAAGTCAATATTTTTAGGGAGAGACATCTAGTAGTCCATCTTCACCTCGTCTTTGCAGCAAACTTCCAGTTTGTTAACAGCAGCTAATGATTTATTTGTCAAATAAATTTTTTCTTATCTAGGCAAGAGCTGTCACATATGAGATAACTTTGTTCTCAGACACTGACAATTAGTATCGTGTTGCAGAAGTTATTGAGGTATAGGAAGTCTTCTATTGAAGAATTCCCACACAGATGGGGAGCACAACTTAACTAGTATCCTGTCTTTGATTGTTGGCAAAGATATTTGCTTAAATGTGAGTAAATGTTCCAGTGATTTAAATGGTATTAGTTGGAATTAAATAAAACAAAAGAATTATGCGATTCACATATTTGGTCCAAAGTTTCCTTATTGGCACAGAACAATGTAGGATTTTTATGGTGTTTCTTGCTCTTTTGTTACTTTTTTAACAAGATGGTACTTCAATAGAAAAATATCAATAATTTCTGCAGAATTTTGAAAAATAGTAAGAAATTAACTTACTCAATTCTATTCAGGTAACAAGTTGTTTGAGTAATGACTAGCAGATTCCTTTTGTATTATTCACAAAATTTTCAAGGATCAGAAGCTTAGTAACTTCTAGCCAAAATCCAAACAGCTACAAAATGCTACTTATCCAGTTGTACAAGTACAGCTTGAAATGCATCTAACAATTTGCATCTGAACTCGATGTCATGTTAGAGGTTTTGAATGTTTTGTTCTTAGTCAATTTTATTGACAATATGAGTGAAAGCATCCCGATGTAATTCAGTAAAATGAGTCCTTAAGTTAGTATAGATTTTTGTTCACTGCATCTACAAAATTTTATGTAAGGTCCTCCCATTGATTTGTGTTGGATGAGTAGAATGACAAGGAATCTTGAGATTATTTTTTTTTACAATCCCTAGGGTTTTTTAGAGGAGGCATGAAAGAAAGACTCCACGAACAGCCTAAATCATTCCATACATGCAAGGGTGTAGCAATCTCAATTTTTATTCTAAAATTAGTGAAAAGTTAATAGATTATAATGCAAATGCTGGTATCTGAAAATGAGAATTCAAGGAGTGGATCTATGACTAGCAGTTCATGCCTACTATTACATCAAGGATAATGCTCATATCATTTTCATCAAGTGCATGAATATCTAGTGTAATACTAAGATAAGACTTCATCCCTGTGCTGAAGGCCAACACAATGTCTAGGTTTACTAGAAGTACCTTTTAATTATGAGAACTAAAAACTCATGTATGGGCATTTCCTGGATCCTTTGTGGGGTGTAAATTTTGTTCATAGTACAAAGAAGAAGGACTACTCTACATGCTTTAAATATTAGCAATCCCTTCCAGCATGCATGTTAATATGATTTTGACTCACCTTAATGACTAGTATTGCACATGATGACCTAGTTGTGAAGAACAGGATGACAGCCCTTTACAAGGATGAGTACAAGCAATAGAGAACACTTAAGAATCATGAAAAAAGCAGCACCTAGGGTTAACACAGACAGGAAACAGAAAAGAAAATAGAGCTTCAGATTCTTTATGTTATTAAGTATCCCAATTCCTTTCTATCCCAGTTTTGGCCATTACAAATATAAGGAGGAATGGTGGAAGACACAAAGAACAGAAGCCTACCACATTGCTAGCCTGTAGGCTTCATTCACCCAAGCTGTCACATAGGCTGACACATTTTCCAGCATGAAATCTATCCTTCTGCTTAAGGTGAGCATATGGAAATTACTCAAGTATGCAAATTGTTTCCTGGAATAATTTGCATAAATTCTAGACAGGTAGGTGTGCAAAATCTGGTGATTTTATAAGACAACCAACCTCTAAATAGATTAATCTGTTTTAAAGATATGTCTCAGTTTTGTCCTGTTCCATAAGTTATTTAAGCATATGCAGGATTTTCAGTGTTGTAATTATAAAATTATGTCCATTTTATTTCAGTTCTGATGGTCATCAAAACTAAGAGCTTGCTCTTCCCTGTGTGAATATTTTTCACACAAGCAGATGGTTCTTGAAATCAGTGAGGGTCTAGGAAAATAAATGGACTTTTCTTACCCCTTCTATTCAGTCTCCGCTTATATCCACTCATTCAGCATTCACTACTGCTGTTCAGTAGGCAGATCCAAATGAAATAAGCTAGAATTTAAGATGAAGAGTCCATTCCACCTTTAGGTGTGTGCATTTATCAAGATAATGAATACTAAAATACTTAACTCATAGATGTGTACATAATGGTAGCTCAAAAAATCTGAATAGGGTCCTCTTGAAATACTGCTATTGACATTAACCTTTCTCCTCCTCCTTTCAGAGAGCACAAGAACAGCAGCTGAACATATCAACATTGTATTTTACCTCTCTTTTTGAGGCAGGAATCAACTAGAACAGGGATTTTTTTTTTTCTCTTCTTTAACAAAGAATTTCTGAAAAAAAAGTAGTCTAGACTTTTTTGTGACTATAAGAAATGTGTTGCCTCAAAATGCTATGAACCTCTGAGGCCATATTGAGTTACTTTGGAGTATTAATAGCCATTGAAGAAGGTTGTACAGCCTTTGTGTTATATTTCCTTCGCTTAAGCCATTTCGTGGTTTGATTCATTTGGGAAAAAATGACAGAACAAGATAGAGTACATCAGAAATTAATTGCCCCATTTGAGTTAAGTAGGGAGGTGTGAAGAGCACCTCTTCACTTTCTGGTTAATACAAGTCAATCTGTCAAGTGTCCCTGTTGACTACGTAAATATAATGACTTCCCAAGTAACACATAGGCACAAAAAATTCTTTACAGGACAGAGACATCATAATTCTGAAGAAAAGAGTGATATGCTGTGTTTATCTGTCATTTTAGTTTTTAAAACATTTGATAAATATTGCTAAATTCATATTAACCTTTTCTGAATTGAAGCTCTTGAAAGGTCCATGTTCCCTGTTGCTGAAAATGAAAAATCTTAGAGAACAGCTATGACAGATTATTAATCTACTACAGGTTACTGAATGTTATCACAATAGCAGCTTTTCAGTTTCCAAATGTCCTTGAGCATCTAGAGTTCTGAACAGATTGTGACTACATCCAAACTGCATATCTAACGAATGTCCAAGTGCCATAAATATTCCAAGGTTTTAAAATATTATCCCTAAATTTAAAATATAGCAAAACTAATACTGTTTGGCGTTACTTCAGTGACATACTTATGGCTTCAAGGGTGAAATCTGAATAATGACTGAATCAAAGATGGCACAACAATAGCACAAAGCCTTACTGCTTTTTAAAAGGTTTAAATAACTCTTTATTGAGGTTGGATAAAAGGATGAGTATGGACAATGGAATTAAACCTGCCTGACACAATTCTCTAAAGGCAGAAAACTCAGTGGTATGTTCATGGTTGGTTCTGACCACATTTAAACATGTGGGATTCCAGAGACTTCAGTATTATTAGTTCTGATTTATGCTCATATAACTGAGAGAAGAATCTACCCATATGTCTTCCTGTACGTCTGTAATAAATCCTGCAGGCTATTTGTGCTATATAAATGATATGTTAATATTAGGTTAAGGATAAATTGCCAGACAGACGGTTACATATAAATATTGTCAGAAATGGGGTTTATAAGGTGATTTTTGTGGCATAACTTACAAATAATGCTATCACGTACAACTTTTTACAGAATATTCAGGAACAGTACGAATTTGCAGAAATTCCATTTCTACCACAAAGGCAAGAGAATTTGGGATTCAAGTGAAATGTCTAAGCATCCTGTGGTTAGATGCGGAAGATTTATTTCCAAGTTGTGAACTCTGTATAGATCTTATCATGTAGCTTTTGTTCTTTTTCTTTTAATACTGGTTATAATGATATAAAAAAGACAATTGCTTCTTGCAGCTTTCAGTTAAGAACACTTCCATTAGAGCAGTCAATGTTTCTTTGTAAATGTTGGACTCGAAGCTGTATTTGACTGGGTTTTGGGTTGTTGTTTTTGTTGTGTCAAGACCTTTTGGTTTTGTTGGATTTTATTGGGTTAGGGTTTTGTATATGTGATTGCATTTAAGCACAGTAAATTTAACAAAAATTACTTTTCCTTGGCAATCCCTCAAGCACTAGCATGGACAAATAACATCTACTTTATTTCACTCTGTATGGGCCATTGCGGAAGAATTACAAGGAGACTAGGCAATGGACTTTGTTCAGACTTCCCACACCAACTAGGATGTAAGAAACATCACACACCTGGCTTCACTGTTCACCAATCATATGAATGCACGAATAGTAACTAGACAAATCCACCACTTGCACGCACCAATCATGCACCCACCTAACACATAAAAAGTTAAGATATGCTAGATCCTGTGTTCCTCACCATGGGTAAAGCTCAGTGATGCCATGAACATCTCCCGGTTGCTTTAAACCTCTGCTCGGTCATCCTTGGAGAGTTCCAGGCTGATTGTAAGGTAATAAAAGTCCTTTTTCTGACCTTGTATTGTGATGTTTCTACATATTCCAACCTGCCTCCAGAGCTGCAAAGCCCCCTGTCCTTTACACACCCATGTACACCTGGTGTGTGATGTCAGAACCAGTGTATCTACATGCTTCTTATTTAAAATGAGGGTCTTTACAAAGTATTTTCATATCACACTGAGAATTGTAAATTCTTAAAAAATCAGAGCAGTCTTAAAACACACTGCTCTGGCAAATGGAAGAGCATGTTACATGTCCAAGCTTATAGAACCCGTTCTAACATAGATGAAAATATTCAGCTGTTAATAGAAGGAAGAAAAGTATAGAGATGTATAAAGCCTTAAGGTTCGTGTAAAGAGGGAAATTACTGCAGAGCATACACAATACAAAGGAAAGGATGCCAAAAGACAGAACACCAGTGCTGGCATTTTTTTAAACACAAAATTCACTATATTTTGCCAGAGATTTGGATTTGGTGGGGGTTTTTTTGGTGGGGATTTTTTTGTGTTTTGTTAAGATAGAGATCTTTGAGATGTTTAAAAAGAAATGAAACAATTCTTTCTGATATAAGAAGAACTATGCATTTGTTTCTAATAAACTGGCTTCTCAACAAAAATTTAGTTAAAGAAATTCCTGGATATATTTTAGTGCTCATCACATACTGAAGTTCATCTCAAACCTAAGTGACCTGCTTATAGAAAATCTAAGTGATCTATTATGAAGGAAAAATGACTCTATTAGCAGACAGCTGGTCTATGTCTTCACATAGGTCTGAATTTCATGGGAAATGCAGTCTTTCAGTATTTCTAGAAAACTGAGTAAGTGGAGTGATTTTTAATCAGATAAAAAGAGATATTTTGAATTCTGGGGTTTCTCCCTAAGTCACTGCTTGGGGAGTGACTAAGTCCTCACACTTTCTAAACGACTAACAACAATCATATGAAATTGATGAAGTTGCTAAGTTTGATAACTCTTATTTTGTGACCAGCTGCAGATCTAAACCTTCATAGACTGCCTATGGGCCACGATTTGTGAATATATTATTGACACACAAGTTCAATTAATTTTTTTTCTTTATTATCACGTAGTTTCTATTCATCCTTACTATTATTTTTTTAAATTGTGTATCTGTTAGGGTGGCTTTATTTCTATCACTTTTTAATGTTATAATTGTTATTAATTGATTCCAGTTAAGATGAAATTTATAATTAATTGGCTCATTTTATTATCTGTACATTTTACTAATGCAATTATGTTTTGCTTCAAGCTTTCTCTCATAAGACACTATGTACTTTTGATGATGTGTCTGCAGAATCTCCATTAAGTCTAGAATGATTTACATATGCACAGTAAAAAAGATATAGTGTGGCTACTTTTGACTCTCCTCTGCTGAGTAAACTGGTTCCCAGGAATCTGTAGAAGTAGAGGCAGAATAAGTTCAAGATAAGCTCAAATTTCTTGGGTGGTTATCATCATGAAGATCGTTCTCTCTTTGGGATGTAAATTATTTTAACTCTACATTCAATACAGTTTTGTATTGCTGTTTCTTTTTATAGCTATACCCTATCATTTTGCACAACTTCTCAATGACACATCTGTTACAGGATGCAAAAGTCTTATGGAATATTCATGTGACTGATGTTTTGGATGACTGCTTTCATTCACTTTCTGAAAAGCCAAATTAAACTCTTGCTATATGCAAAGCCCACAAATAAGTTTTGAGATCTTCCCTTGTGTCCGATCAAGGAAAAGTTAACATTAATCCACAGTTTATGGGAATGAATCACAATCACTTTGGAAATTACTCAAGATTAAGCTGCGCTGAAAATTTTGAAATAAGATCAAGTAGAGCTGAAAATTTTAGAATTTGAGGTATTTATGTAAGTATCACATTCTCTTCAGCTCAGATTACCTGTGCTTTGATGCCTCCAGACTTTATTTTAAATTAATTTTGACATTTTGAGACTGTGAAAGTTCTATCTTTTTAATGCATATTCTCTCATTTGATAAGAGAAGCTATGATCCTTCATATGATGCCAACCCTATTCCAAACCTGAAGGCATGGCTGTGAATGTGATCAATTAAATGAGTTCCTTGTGCTGAAAGGCATCAGCACAATCAGATTAGGTCATGGGGCTGAAGGAAAGAAAAATGTAGAACTGAAGAAGATTTTTCTTGCTGTATTTACCAGGGAAAAGGATAACTACTGGGCGCAATTTGGGAAAAATCACAATAGCCTATAATAAGCTGAGATAGAAATCCCAAAGAGAAGATTTACATGTCATCAAAAATGAAAAAAAAAAAAAAAAGTTATATGGTTCCTTTGGAGCTGGAGTAAGAATTGTCTTAAAATTTTTTATGTGCTAACAGAACATAAAATTTTCTAGTAAATAAAGAACTTAAAATATCTGTTTCTGTGGTAGCTGCTCAATGAGAAGACAGAAACTGGCACCTCTTCAGACTTCATGGAGGAGAGAAAGTGTGATGATTCTGTGAAGATATTCTGCTGCTGTGTGACAGGTATGAAAGGTAGTTGTTTAAATGAAAACAATCCATCAAAGTCATTTTTCAAGGAATTATTTATCATTAAGCAAGAAACAAGTAAGACCTCAGTTCATTTCAGTTCTATGGTAAGTCTTAATCATCTGATTTCAGAAAAAGGTGGCTGAATCTCTTCCGAGCCATGATTCTAGTTTTGTGGTATTCAAGTTGAGGAGGATTTCCTCTGTCTTTTGCTTGTTGTTTTCTCCTTTCCTTATTGCATTATTCTCTACAAGCTTTACTAAAAAAAAGCAAAAGAGACACAAATCTTGGTCTTGATTGTGGAGTTCTTCCACAAGAAGGAAAATAATTAGGAAAGAAATAGGGAAAATAAGGAATAAGAAAAAACATGCAACAGTCAGGGACTAGTATAGAAAACCTCTTCTGATAGTTCTTGAAAGGAGAAAGGAAAATATTCTTCAGTAATCTCGAATTTTATGGATAACAGCTTTTATGTATCAAGCACAGAGTTAATTAAACTTTTAGTATTTAAAACAGATTCAGAAGTAAAAAGTATTTTTCTAAAACATGAAAATTAATACTTTCCAAAGAAACTGAAATGTCTTGAAAGGTTATTTATAGGGACATGCCTTTTTTTTCTGTGCAGGATGACTCCTTAATTTAGTCTTGCCAGTGTACTCCCAATTGTACTCATTATGCAGATTCCTAACTGGTTTTCCTTTTAGTATGCATCAAGTGGTTTTGTCAGTAATACTGAAATATATTATATAAAAGTGACTCACAAGGTCATTTCTTGCCTCTCCTCTGTTAATAGGTGGAGTTTTGGCCCAATACTATGTGGCAAAATTACTTCTACAAAGATGAACCATAAATTCTTAGGACAGACCATGGTCACCTATCCTGAGCCTCACAACATGAGAGGGCACAGTCCTCTCTCTGATAAACAGTCATGGTAGTTATCCAGAGTTTATGCAAGTAAATATTTCCATTCCTGTATGAGATTTTCCCTCTTTTCTTTCCAAATCAATATATTTGGGTTTGAACTCTTATAGTTTAAATGGTACAGTGAGACAGAAAGTGTTCCAGTTGCTAGTAAATTGCTGCCATTAAGTTTTAATTCTTTGCAGTTCAACTGGTTTATTAATTTATGTTCATTACTCTAAATGTTCCTGTGTTTGCGCCCTTAAGAATTTTTGATCCAAAGCAGAGGTGACTGAAAGAAATTTAAGAAGAGAAACTTTCAGCAAGGGAAAATAGATTTATTTCTTTGATAAGGAGTAAAGTTCAGTATGAATATCCCTACTTTATACATAAATCAGCTGTAGACAATACACAAAAGTAAAGGTATTTATCGTCAGAAAATACAAGGTCAAGAAAGAAACTGAAGAAAACTTGCTCTAATTTTACACTGTCTTATCAAACTTTATATGTGTTTGTGTTAGTCTTCTGTGTCTCCCAGATGGCATACAAGTACAGTAAATAAAGCAGGATCTTGAAATTTTAATTTATGACCTGAAGTATAAATTAGTATAATGGAGACAGAGTAGGATAACTCAAAAATGGAATATTAATCTGTACAGTAACATCAATTTGTAGAAGAATATCTTGCTCAGGAAGGAGAGGAAGGAGTAAAGAAATATTGTTGCTTCATATACCGGAGACACTTGTTCTGAGGTCCATCACAGCAAAAGACCTGATAGTACCCTACATTGTCAACCTCGAAGTGTTGGATGGATGGGGCTTTTCATGCACAGCTGCAAAGTCATTCAATATGTAAAGGTGAACCAAAACATTTGTTTAGAGGGAGATGCTGTAGGACTCAGAACAGAATTCATTGCTTAGTCATGGCCGCTGAACTGAATATTTTGGGTGCTGTACAGAGGGATCCCTTGCTACCCCCTCAGAAGAATAAGATCAATACATTGGTCCCAGGTCATATATCCAGCCTCATATGGATACATCAAAACCCCTGACGTTTCTAAAATGAGCCAGATGTCTTGTGAAGAAAAGTGGAAAAAGAGAAAAGAAACTGTTCTAGATGTGCTCCTCATATACCATGGAGAGACCTTTAATAATGTTGGAGAGAATGTGTCTCTGACAAGGATTGCCAAGAGGTGACAGACTTCAACATTTTAGGACACAAACAAATATAAAGAAAAAAGTAAAATAATGGATTTAAGAAAAGTTGCCTCACTTACTTCGGAAAAATGATTGACGAGCTTTTCTGGGAAGCTGCTCCAGCATGGAATAATGATGAGGTTGATGATGATGGTGATGACAATGTTTCTTTAAGGAAAGGTCAGTTCCAACATCTTCAAATGCAACCAATTTAATAAGAAGGAAATATAGAAGGAACAGCAAGAAATCAGATTGTCCAATGCATTAATTATTTTAATTTACTTCATATAAAACAATGGAGATAAGGAAAGATGAGGACAGAAATTTAGCATAAGGTTACACGAACAAAATCAAGAAAATTAAGGCACACTCTTTAAGATGGTGTGAGCAAAGGATGTCAAGAATATGAATATTGTTGGAGTGTATTGCAGAGAGAGAAAAAAATAAATAAATAGAGAATCATATTTCTTCTTCACAGAGAAGTAAAATTATTGGTTGATGGTATTAAGAAAGCTGGGGTATTTATTATAATATTTTGCACTATTATTCATCAAAATAGTCAGCAGTGACCAGATGGTCAAAACAATTAGAAACAGTGATGGAAGAATAAAACTTCAGCCCATAGTAGTTAAAAAATAGTTTAGAGTGTACTTACACAAAGTATATAATTCTGGAGTAATAAACTGGATGGCTAATGAGATCCTCAAGTCATTAGCAATTACCTTAGAGAACTTGTGTAATGTATATGCAGACTCTCAAATGCCCACTAAAAAAATGGGAGATCATTGAAATTATTTTATTTCCTTTACAACTCCACAATTCACTTCTTCCTCTGAGGTGGTTCTCCAGTCCTTCCTCCGAGATCACCAATTGCCCCTCTGCTGTGTGCTGAGGGCACTAGCATGAATCCAAATGGATCTTAATTAATCAAAAGATGTAAAGGTTTAATACTTGATTGTGTCCAAGTATACCGAAATAGGCTTGGGTTTCAACCCTCACCAAAAGTTTCACCTGTTCAAGGCTGTAACCAAAATTTAAAGAGGCAATAAAACTTAAATCTACAGTAGGGAAAGAAGAGTGTATTCACATTTTAGTTGTTCTGTTCCCCAGGCTTAAGTTTCACTTAATCTGAGTGGCCAGCTTATGGGTGGGAGCAGTAAAGCATGACGACACACCACCTCTGCACACTGCTATAGAAAGTTAATCTCTGGGTGGGCAGAGTTGGGCACAATTTTGCCTTAAATTGCTGAAGCCAGAGCTCATCTGCCAGAACCTAAAATGGCTTCCCCCAAGGTGCAAAGCAATGTATTATCAGCTTTTGGAGTGATTCATTTTTCTGAGTTCTTTTAAACATCATTCTAGCTGTAAAAGAAAGCTGATTAGTCAGTTCCTCCCTGCACTAAGTTCAGTCTTTTGCCCACAGTTCAATACAGACAGGGAAGTGACTAACTTGTCATTTTTTTTTCTTTTACAGACAGCTGCTGAGGAATAATTGGTGAAGGAAAAAATGAATATCCATAATTTGTAAAGCCTTGAGTCTAGCAAAAAAATGGAGGACAAATCAATAGAGGGAAAGCAGGAGAAACTGCAAGGCAATGGAAAATTAGGGAAGAACTAGAAAATTATCATTTTAAAAAGAAAAGGAGAAACAAAGTTGTGGAGAAACTGGAGAAGAACAAATACAGGGGAAACAAGGTGCGATTTACTAGAATGTGCTATCACTCCTCTTTGAAGTTAAGTACTTGAAAAGAACATCTTCCAGTATATCTGTACACACAAAACCAGAGACACAGCTTAAATAACTGGAAGCTCACCTGGGAGTTTTTTAGGTACATAAATATTATTTCAGGATCAAATTACTACAATTTGCCTCTCACTACAGATTTTTTGTTCTGGTACAGTGTTTAACTGTGACAGTTGCATACCTTATTGTTTGTATCTGACCAATTAGTTCACACAAATGAGAGTTTGGGTACCATTTTTTTGTTGGATCATCTTTGCCATAGCACCTTGTTATCTTTATTGCAGTCTGAGAAAAATTTTACCTAAGGCTACTGGTGACTACTGCAGCATCACGTAGACAGACTGTCATAAAACAGGTAATTTAATGGATTTTGCCAAATCCTTGGCCAAGACAGATCTTGCTGAATCATTTTCTCCTTTTTGGGGGGCTGAACGAAGATAAATTTTCTCTACAATAGTGATTTCAATAGTGCCTGTGCATATTTTCATATGTGCCATACACCGTACTGTTGTGGGTAATCACCAGTAGGCAGCTAAGCCCCCACAAATGTTTTCTCAGTCCCCTCAGAGTGAGATGGAGGAAAGAACTGGAAGGGTATAAGTGAGAAAACTCATGGGCTCAGATAAAGACAATGTAATAAGTAAAGCAACATCTGTATGTGAAAGCAAAGCAAGAAGAATTCATTCACCACTTCCCATCAACAGGCAGATGTTCAGCCAGGACTCCATCACACGCAGTGGTTACTTGGGAAGGTAAATACCATAACTCTGAATGTGAACCCTCTGCCTTGCCTTCTCCCCTCAGCTTTTATTCTTGAACACAGTGTCATACGGTGTGGGATATCCCTTTAGTCAGTTGGGGTCAGCTGTCCAAGATATACCCACTCCCAACTTCTTGTGTACTCCCCAGCCTACTCACTCTTGGGTTGGTGTGAGAAGTAGAAAAAGCCTTCACACTGTGCCAGCACTAGTCAGCAGCAGATACAGCACTGGTATGTTATCAGTGCTGTTCTCATCACAAACGCAAAACAACGCACCTTACAAGCTACTATGAAGAAAATTAACTCTATCCTAGCCAAAATCATGAGGTTCAAAAAGGCCAAGTACAAGGTCTTACACCTGGGTCAGGGCATTCTGAAGTTTCAGTATAGGCTGGGGAAGGACAAAATTGAGAGCAGTTCTGTGGAGAAGGACTCGGTCACGTGTGCTCACAGCCTAGAAGACCTGGGCTGCATCAAACCTGTGGCCAGTAGGTTGAGGAAGGTGATTCTCCTCCTCTACTCCACTCTCATGAGACCCCACCTGGAGTATTGTGTCCAGCTCACAGAATCACAGAATGACCTGAGTTGGAAGGGACTTACACAGATCATCAAGTCCAACTCCTAACCCTGCATAGGGCAATCACAAAATTCACATCATGTGTCTGACGGCATTGTCCAAATGCTTGAATATTGTCAGGCTTGGTGCCATGACCACTTCTCTGGGAAGCTCTTCCATTGCTCCACCACCCTCTCAGTGAAGAGCTTTTTCCTAATATCCAGTCTAAGCCTCCCTTGCCACATCTTCCTGCCATTCCCTTGAGTCCTATCATTGGTCATAATACAGAAAAATGCCTGCTGCTCCTCCTTCCCTCATGATGAAGCAATCAACTGTGATAAGGTTTCCTCTCAGTCTCCTCTCCTCCAGGCTAAACAAAGTGACTTCAGTTACTCCTCATATGATTTCTCCTGTAGACCCTTCACCAGCTTTGTGTCCCTAAATTCTGGAATCCCCAACGTAAGAAAGATATGTAAATGTTGATATGGGTCCAGAGGAGGCCACAAAGATGCTACGAGGACAGGTTGAGAGAGTTGAGCTTGCTCAACCTGGAGAAGAGAATGCTCCAAGGGGACCTCATAGAGGCCTTCCAGTAGGGGAGCCTACAAGGAAGCTGGAGAGGGACTTTTTAAAAGGACAAGTAGTGACAGGATGAGGGGAAATGGTTTTAAACTGGAAGGTGGAAGATTTAGATTAGACATTAGAAAGAAATTCTTTACAATGAGGGTGATGAGACACTGGAACAGGTTTCCCAGGGAAGTTGTGGATACCTCCTCCCTCAAGGCCAAAGTGGACGGGAACTTGAGAAGCCTGGTCAAGTGGATTTGTCCCTGCCCATGGCAGAGGTGTTGGAACTAAATGAGCTTTAAGGTCCTTTCCAACCCAAACCATTCTATGATTGTATTATTCCATGATTCATCATAATGTTGTTCTGATCCTAACACTTGACTGATATAATAGTTATAAGACAACTTATTGTGACAAACTGAAACTACAAAATATGGTTAGATACAGTATTTTATATATCATGAAAGTAATCTGTCTATATAAATACTTTTTCCTTTCTGAAATTCATCAGAAGTTATTCAGTAACTTAATATTATCATAAAAATGCAAAAGCATAAAAATTATTTAGGGAACTATTAATAATGTGAATATAAGATTCTGCCTAGATTCACTCCATAGCTAGTAGAGTGGTTGTTCTCAAAGGTGTGATTTTCAACCAGAGCCTTATTTAAAGTATTTTGCCTTACTGCTTAGAGAAAATTACCTTTGTCCACAGACTATGAAATTGTTTTCTCTATGTCAAAGACAGCCTATCTTATGTTAATCATCCAGCCAAAGACAATGAGGACGGTTATCTCTATGCTGTGTCAGACTCATCAAAAGAGAATTCAAAGCCTGTTTACAGTATATTTGAGAAAATTCACAAGTAGATACCAATATAGTGATCTATAAATGAGTTTTTCCTGAAACCATCCTTAGTACTTAGTGCTTCAACATTTAGTTTCCTTACTGGAATTTAAGCTCTCAGTACTTTGGAGTATTGTCTGAGTGCCTGTTGATTCATAAATACATCTCAGAAGTTTGAGATCTCAGGTGCTCAGCAGTTAACGTAAACAGAAGGCTGGAGGCCAGGCTGACTCAGATGCATTTGTACAGTATAATAACTGAAAAGAGTTCAAATTTACTAGAAGCTCTTAAATATTGGGGCTTCTGTTAGTAAGAGGCAAAGTAAGTCTGGAACAGTATCCCTCCTATAACAGTGTAAAGACTGGATAAACAGCTTCAGAGGAAAAAAAAGTAGTATAAAGCAAAGAAAGCATACCTCTGGATTTGGTAATTCTTTCCAAGAATAGGGTCATTTCCAGAAATAATGTCATAATAAAAAACATATTTTGCACACAAAGACAACTTGCTTGTGGCTATTACTTTATATAAGTACTTTTTATGAAAGTTAAATGTCATGATTAGAATCCTAAGAGACAGAGAAACCTGCAACTAACCCTCCATTCAATCTTACCTATAAAGTCATCCCTTTAAGCAAAGTTGGCAGAAGATCAGTCAATAAAATTTTAGGTTGTGACATTTAATCCTTGGCATAGACCACAATATGAAGGTCACTTACAACTTTTTCATACTGATGAGTTTCTAGAATAGCTTTGTAGAAATGCTGTTACTTCTTTTGTACTGAGGAAAGTAATTCTGTGACAACTTCACACAAGCTGATATTGTGGTATATCTCTAAAGATATCAGAAACTTGTTGTATAGCAGCTCTTCAGTTACTTATCACTTCAGAGTGATTATTTATGCCGGACTTCAAATGATTCACCAAAAAACCACATGCAGTAATTCTAGTTACAATATGTTAAAGCTTTTTGTAAGTTAATGAAAATGTGATTATTTTCAAACATAGAAAGTATTTGCTATGAGACTTGGACATTTTCTTTTCCAGTGGGAAGCAACGTTTTGCTTCACAATAAAGAATCTGACATGTCTTTGCCAAGCAGGAAGATAATTATTGTCTGTTTGAGTCATTTCAAAGAGACATTGGCACCTTCAAACCAGAGCTGCGCAAAAAAGAAAAAAAGGTGTGCTGCCAGGAAGGATTAATCAGGTTGATTTTATAAATAAATAATAATTAATGCCATGAAGAGGCTACTGAATCCAATTGACCACATAGAATGTGCTACAACCCAGCCCCAACCAACCTGCTTGGCAGAATGGGAAGAAGGTTAGATTTCTTTTATATATTTGTGTGGTAGTCTGGAGTGACAACAAATCACTTTGAGGTATACTCAAAATTCCAATATTTACTTTGAACAGTCAAGGTTACAGCTCTTTACTTTGAACTCAATCAAAGTTACAACTCAGATTCCAATCTGTGCTTTGAATACAGTCAAAGTAACGCATAGTTTACAAGAGGAACAAAATTTGCCCAAAAGTGCTGAGGAAAAAGAAACTGAGGGAGAGACTAACAAGAGAATAAGGCAGAGAAAGAAGAGAAGTAGTAGGAACTACGATTTTTGAAGGTAAACAGTCTGCTTTGAAAACACTGCACAGTCTTCTAGATGGCAATGCTTTTAACGGAGGCCTGACCTGTCAGCTGAAATAGGCAAATGGAAAAAAAATAGCTAATGTTGCACATAGACTATTTATCAATTATGCTGCAAATATGGTCCCTGTTTCCAACTATTTTTTTTTAACCTGAATAAAACTTTGAAAAATAGATTATTGGATGTTATTTCAAATAGTGCCCATGCTTGTAAATTGAAAAATGTACTGTTAACATATTAAAATTTTCCAAGTGTGATTTTAGCCTATATAATTCAGAAGCCTCTGAAACAAGTTGTAGGCACTTTCTAGGTGTCAGTGCATCAGTAAAGAAATCTCTTTAAGTAAACTTTTTGATGTGAATATCCTATTTCAGAAGTTAGGGGAATGTAATTGTACAGAGACAGGATGCTCTGCTTTTTCTGGCTTAGAGCTTAAACAAACAAAACAAAAGTTTAATTTATTGGTAAAAATGTAGTCATAGACACTAGGCTCTCAAATATCTATTTGTCCAAGTATTTAAAGACTTATGAAATGTTTTTCCACCTACTGTCGTGAGTAATTTTCATAACTGCTAACATAAGTCTTTGTAAGGGTAAAGTGAACATAAACATGGAAAGCTACTTGACATATGGCAAGGCAGTAGGGAAGTAACCTGTACCCCAAGACTCTGAAAGCCCATGTCAAAATGCATAATAAAGCAGGAGCAGTTAATCTACTTTGCAGTTTATTTCAAGTGGCTTGTACACTTTATGGGAGAATTTTTGAAAAGTCTTACCTATAACTCAGAGGTCAGAGAAATATGTTTCACTACCATACATTTACTTATCTAATCCAACTTATATTTAAGGATCTTAGTCTTCCACCCTTTCAAACTCTTTCCCCTGTTAATGTAAGTAAAGAGAAATTCAAATCACATAATAGAGTACCTATTAAATCTTAAAAATGTACACACAAAAATTTAATTGTACAGGTGCACTCTTAATTCACAGAGTATACATCATTCATTCCAGAGGTATTTCTCCAAATTCTTAATGCTACAAAATCTTGTCACATTATTAAATTCCAAATCTCATTAATAATAGTGGAAGCTGGACTGGGCTTATAGACAGTTTTCCAAGTTTTTGTTATGTACTTGAACTGATTATTTTGTTACTTGTTTTTAGAATAGGATCTTGGTGGTGTGACATTGCATTAACTGGGTATCCTTTGGAGGTGAATATTTTGTAGATCTACTGTTATATTGCAGTCTGTCTTGGCAATATCTAAGGATAAAAGGCTAGAACATTTGATAAATATGCAAGCAGTTTCCATGGATTTCTATAACCTCAGAACAATATCATGGAAAGGAAAAGAGCTCTATATAGCTCATTTTTGAGGTAACCAGACTGTCACTACAAATAACATGATGTTAATTTTCTAATCACCATGGCATTAGTATAAGGCATAGGAATTGATATTCTGAGCCATTTCAGTGAAAATATATGTCAACTAAATTCACTGGGTAAATATGAGAAACTGCCATTCATATTACAGCTCTTGAAAACATTTCCTGTCATGTTCATTGGATTGATGAGTTTAAAAAATATAATATTTAAGATTGGTATTAAAATTGATGACATTTATTTAACTCTTCAGAAGATGTTTTATAAGATTAAAGGTAAAAGTACCATTTAAATAAAAATCTTCCTACACACACTCAAAAGAAACAAATGTCCAATATCACAAACTGTTTAGGTTCTAGAGTGCTTCACTGGTACTCCATTTGACAGACCAAAAAATGTTACATCACTACAGAGACTGTTGAATTGCATTTCACCATTCTAAAACACAGCATTTCTACAGAGCCAGCATTTCTCCATGTTACAGGTGGATTCAGTTTTTAACAGTCAGTTGAACCATTCAGTTCAGGAAAACTGTGATGGTCCAAGACCACTTGACGGAGAATGCTTAATGTGCTTTCTGTCCTTATGGCTCATGGATGGACATGACATCAAAAAGATGTAGAAAAGAGTAGCTGTTGATTAAAAAACACAGATATGGCAGGATAAGAGGATCAGAAAGGCAAATGAGTTACAAAGATTAGTTTTGCAGAATATTGAAGGAAGCCGCCTCAGGA
>VWPV01008087.1:0-24842 GCA_013389885.1 Geococcyx californianus | reverse complement strand
TCCAATCTAATGATTCTATGATTTTCAGCACATTTTTTAGGAGCACAGTGGTTCATTATCATCACAGTGTAATTTTCTTACTTGCTTTTTAGGCCTAACCTGTTGACTCTTCGCCTCACCTGCAATGCGACTGGCAAGACGCAACTCTTCTGCGTACACACAACTCACTGGTTTTGTCATCTTGTGCCCTGCCTTTCATTAAACAGAAAAGGAAGAGGTGCCACTGTGTGCCTGCTTCTGGTGGCAATAACGTGGAGCTCCACTCCGTGTCACCAGTTTGTGCTGGATGGGGTGGTGATACTGAACACAGCTCTTCAGTCGTATCTTCCTTCGAATGACAGGATAGATGTTCACAGAAATTAAACAACGAGCTGCTCTGCCTTATCCCTTACCATCCTTTATCCTATGCCCACTCCCACTTACTCATCCCAGGGCATCTTTTGCAAGTACGCATTATCCTGTGTTTTTGTGGTGGCATCCTTTGAGAAACTGGAGGACCCGTGACTAAGTGCCCTATAGAGCCTTTGGAAAATATTTTGATTATTGACAAGAGTAAAAGGAGGACGCATCGTTGAGGTGGGGAAAACTTCCAAAATATAAGAAAAAAAACCCCACCTCATGACAAGAATTTTTGGTGAAGGGAAAGAAATGTGTCAAACTTTGATTCTTGCATTTATCAGACTTCATGCATTTAGATAATCTTGAGTCTGAATAGTGAAAACCGTATAACAGAAAAGAAATCCAAATAGTTATTCACATTAATAACAGGAAATTATATGATTCTTATATATGGTTCCAGCTCTGGGAACTTACTGACTGTGCCTTAGGGTTTCACTTTGCGTCTCCTGAGATAATAGAATCATTGAATCATTGAATGGTTTCCACTGGAAGGGACGATGAAGGTCATCTAATCCACCACCCCTGCAGTGAGCAGGGACATCTTCAACGATGTGACCCAACGTATTTCCTGAAAGAAGTTTGGTCACAAAAATGTTGGTTAAAAAGAAATAATTCTGCCCCTATGAAAAGCCAGATATTTTCCTCAGAATGGCGAATGAGCAAGTCTGGTTTTGATCCTAAGGATGCTGGAGGAAATGTGGACAAACTCTGCTGAGGCCATGGAATAACATTTGCATTCATGAAAAACAAGGGAGAAGTCAGAATCAATAATATTATTCTTTTATATTTTAGGAAAAAAAATCCAGTATTGTCAATATTTACTGTAACCATAATTCTTAAGGAACTGCGCCCTGATCTCCTATCGCTAGTGATTAGTCCAATGAGCTCAATTAAAGCAAAGAAAGTTATGTAGCATTATGTTTGCTAAAAATAGGCTGATCCTTATGGTCTTAGACAGATTAAACTATGCTTTAGGTGGTGAAAGTACAGACTTCTCTGGCACGATGTCATTACTGAGCTATTTCTCTCCGGAACTAAATTTACATGTGGAAAAAAAGAAATTATTTCATTTACACTGCTCGGGACCTTTAAAGAAATCACTCTTGTCACCTACCTCTGTCTTCCTCTTTTGCTGTCCACCTTCCTACCTGCCTAAAACATGGAAACGATTAGAAGTGACTATGCTTTATGTCCCGGCCATATAAGTGGATGTTGCAGTTTCGTTCCGTCTGCCGCTCTCCTGATCACGCGTCAGTAAGAGATGGCAATTGTCCCATCGTATTTCTGCACAGTACAGTCAAGTTAAGCAGCGTTCACACTTCTGTTTTGAGAAGAACAACCTCTGTATAATTTCGTTCTGGTTTTAAATTGCTAGAAATCCTTTCCTTAACCTTTTCTGAAAAACAACAGTGTAATGCTAGAGCTAAAAGCATCGGCTTTCTCACTGTGGCAATTAAGCTGCTTTGTGATTAGCAGCCGGTTATGCAATAGAATAGAAGACATTGCATCTACTGTTTTGCTTTTTCTCTAAGGGCAGGTAAAGTAACCTTTTGCTTCATCAAGGGCAGGAGCACCTTAGCACCTAAAACCAAACAAAGATCTGTGGTCCTAGAGAAAATGCAACTGCAACAACTACCATTTTTTTTTTTTTTGCAGTTGATGCACATAACGTGTGCGTAACTTATTGCAAAGTGAAAATCTTTTTCACTGGAAAACTCCTCTTCTCCAGGCTAAACAACCCCCAGTTGCAAATAATGCAACAGAATAAAATATAATACATTAAGGTGAACGGCAGGACTAGGTTTGGGGTAGCTTTCCAAACCTTGTGGCTTATACCTGATGATTTTCTATCTATCTGTCCTGGCATTTAGCCCTGTTGGATTGACATTCACGGCACCCAATCCCACATCCACTCACAAGGGGAAAGGACAGCTCCCAGGAGGTGTCACAAGCAATAACAAGAGGAAGGATGTGGTGCTACAGGCTGTCTAGGGGGGGGAATTGCTTCTTATTTTTCCATAGAAAGGATCTCAGGATGAATATGACAACTCTATGGTCTGTCTACAAACTGTGGCCAGGTCTATAAAAACACCTGGTCTTTGCCAAAGAACCTACTGCCTTATGTCCTGTGCTAGAAATTCTATATATTGATAGGTGCCTACCTGACAGCTGAGTATAATTTGCAGGTTTTACCAGAGGATCCAGTATATGATAAGCCCTAACTTTTGAGTCTCAAAATAGAAAGGCAGCATTGAAGCACTTTTCCAGCCTGACCATCCCCACAACCTCTGGCTCCACATCCTTTCCTTCAAACTCCCCTAAGAGCCTTCTGCTACGTGACCCTGCTTGTCACCGATCTCCCAGGGCTTCCACCTGAAAACACCTGTCTTATCTTAGAGGAGATTTTCTGAGGGGCAAAAGTCTCTCCTTTTAAAAGGACTGAGCGAGGGGGAACAAGGCACAAAGGTACTGGTGGCACGGAGGGAAGCATTTAAGTATTTATATGCTCTTCTTACTGCTTTGAGGAATTTATTCTTTCTTTTAATAAGAAGTGTTTATGTAAATCAGCCTTTATGGGGCTGTAAAGTTGTGGTCTTGGAACCTAATTCTGTCCCCACTGAAGTCAGTGGCCGAATCTCTACTGATTTAAAATGACGCAGCCCTGGGATCTTTGGTGTTTCCTATATATTTCCCACTAAGAAATTGTTTTCTTTGAAGGCCTGACGTCACATAATGCAACCCACTGTAAAAATGCTGCCGTTGGTATGTATAGATGTACAGAAATGGACTGATTTTTCAGTGATCACAGTATCACAGTATCACAGTATCACAGTATTGTAAGGTTGGAAGAGACCTTTGAGATCATCGAGTCCAACCTATGGCCCAACACCTACACCTACTACCTACACCTACTCCTACTTGTCAGTTACACCATGGCACTAAGTGCCTCATCCAAATTCTCTTTGAACACCTCCAGGGATGGTGACTCCACCACCTCCCTAGGCAGAGCATTCCAGTGAACAATTACCCTCTCAGTGAAGAACTTCTTCCTAATGTCAAGCCTAAACCTCCCCTGGCGAAGCTTGAGACCGTGTCCTCTCGTTCTGTCACCGGTCACCTGAGAGAAGAGCCCCACTCCTGCCTCACTACAGCCTCCCTTCAGGCAGTTGTAGAGGGCAATAAGGTCTCCCCTGAGCCTCCTCTTCTCCAGGCTGAACAACCCCAGCTCCCTCAGTCGCTCCTCACAGGGCTTGTGCTCCAGCCCCCTCACCATCCTCGTTGCTCTCCTCTGAACACCCTCTAACATCTCAACATCCTTCTTAAACTGATGTCCCAGAACTGGACACAGCACTTGAAGTGCGGCCTGACCAGTGCCGAGTATAAGGGAATGATAACAATAATTCTCTGAGATGAATTATATATCAACATGAAGGATGCACCAACACATCAGGCTTCAGAAAAGAAACCACGTTGCAGCAATAAAACATAAGAGGAGTCAACCTTTAATTAAATTTACCTGAATTTTTCCCTGTTTAAATTCCCCAGCATTTGGGAAGGAAGAGAACAGAGGGATCTTTCAAGGAAGTTACGGGGTAAAATGAATGATTGGATGGGCAAACCGGCAGGAAAACATCAAGAGATCCTGAAGAATGTTGTCATGGTGGTGCTGGGAAAGGACGTCAGTCCCAAGAGAAGAAAGGAGATGATCAAGGGCCTGATCCTACAGATCTTTATTTGCTTATGTGAGTGATCTCATTGATCTTGGCTGCACTCTGTGCCTGGGAAGCTATTTGTGGGATCAGATCACGGGGTGTTAGAGAGCAAATGCCACCTCATTCATTGCCCAACCCACACGCATTTTGCCAGAGGGACAGATCAGGGGTGGAAGAAGGAAGAGGGAGGGGCATCAGAGTAAGAAAGCAACACAAAAGAAAAGACTTTGCTCTAATGTTAGCAGAGCCATGTCACTGATGCCACTCCGCTACCTCTTGATGTGAAATAAAGCAGAGATCCAGGGACTTAAGAATTAAAATTAAATGCAGTCCCTGGACTGGGTTGAGATTTACTTCAGCCAAGGCTTAGCTCAAGGGAAGTTGTGACAATAACATTATGGAAACCCTCAAAAAATAATTCAAATATATATGATCTGGTGCAAAAGTTATAGCCTACTGGTCTATCGTGTTAGGCTATGATATCTGATGGTGAAGGGGCTGGAGCACAAGCCCTGTGAGGAGCGACTGAGGGAGCTGGGGTTGTTCAGCCTGGAGAAGAGGAGGCTCAGGGGAGACCTTATTGCCCTCTACAACTGCCTGAAAGGAGGCTGTAGTCAGGCAGGGGTTGGTCTCTNCATACTGTGATACTGTGATTATCCCTGAGTGCCTAAATAAGCCCATATGATGGCATTATTTTTTACTGGCAAATCATTGGCGACACGGTTGTGTTTCAGTATGCGGAAGCCAAAAAGGATGTGTAGAAATTGTGAGCTAGCTGTTCCTAGGCTTACAACTGTTATATTCCCAATGGACACGTTGACGAAGGTCTTAATGATTGCAAACCAGCTATTTCTGGGCTCATGGCTATTAGAAAGTCTCCACTGAGAAGCCAAAGTCGTTTATAATGGTCACGACCCAGCTTTTTTCTGTAGTTCATGGCCATTACAGATTCCAAAGAAATGCCAGTGAAGTTTATCACGTTCGAGAGCTGCGTGTTCCTGTCTCACGGTAACCATAAACTCCGCTGAGAAAGTGAAAGAGTTTGTAATGGTCACTCATGAGCTATTTCTAGGCCCAGCGCTATTACTAACTCAGATAAGAAGCCAAAAGTTCACAAAGTGGTATTTCTTTCGCCTCTGGCAAACTCCGTGAAGAAACTGATAAAGCTACTAATGTTTCTGAGCAAACCACACTCTAATTCACAACAACACCTCTCAGAGTACTACAGTGGTGCAGTCTCTGCTCTGCTCAGAGCCCTTGTGGCAACTTGCCAGGAGCCTGAGGGCTGCAACTCATTTATAGATGCATTTACATAAATTTCCATAAATTTCGTGTCAATTTGTATTCCATCAATGTTGCAATGAAACCTATACTGAAGGGAATAAATAACATATAGCGAACTGACTGACATGGATACCGGTTTTCTGTTTTCCATTGTTCTTCCTTTCACTCTCATTTTCTTTCTAGATTTCTAATACCCATTTCTTAGCTGGATTGACTTCCAGTCTCAGAGAGAGTCTCTTTTTCAGGTTAAGAAGAGCCCTGTTTTTGAAAAGCCCAATTTTTACAATTGGTGACAGGGAAGCAGAGAGCTGTGGGTTTGGCAATTTGCTTATGCTGTACACTTAGCAATCTCCCCAACCACCAGTGGCTAATATACATATTAAAGAGGGCACTGCCAGCACAGTCCCTTGCTGACCCTCACATGTGAAGTCCTCAGAATATTAATGAGATTTTAAATATACACATTAAAAAAAAAGCCTGAAAATCAGAAGCAATAGGTATGAAAATGACTGATAAAGTAGAGTTTTACAGATGAAAATAACTCAGTGAACTGAAAAAGTCATTTGATAGCAGAGGTTCTCTTTGTGACAGGAACTATTAGGAATTAGTAGGTCTAATGCCATTATTTACCTTTGCCTTAAGGGTGCAGTTTATATAATGCTTCTTTATTCTTCAACGCAGCTTTTAACAAAGGTCACTATGACTTCAGATAATTATCTTTATGAACCACAACCTCATATTCCACTTTCTGCTGTCTTCACAAAACCGAGCTGAGTTCCCCACTTGTTGCTTGAGGGTGCAATAATATTTTAAAGCCGAAATGCTTTTAAATCTTGCGTGGTTTTGCCAAGGTCAGACATCAACAAACGGCTTTGAAGACTCAAGATTCCTCTGCAATGACCTAGCAGAGGTTGGTGTCACTTACTGGAGAAGCCCTGCTAGGGCAGAAGAAGTTGGCAGAAGAGGTTACAGCCAACCACGATCAACTTCAGTGTTTGTAGGTCCTGCAAGTGCAGTTTGTATTGGCTGTTTAGTATCCATTTTTAAAACATTATTAATTTCCTGCTGCTATGGACTAGGTAACACGTAGCTTGTGTTGGTCAACGGCCTCAGCAATAAAAGCATCTGTTAACAGCATTGCTTATTGGAGTGACCAGGCACTCACATCTAGGCCTACATTACTGGAGTACTTGTAATATACTACTCTTCCCCAGAGGTGGGAATTTTAAAAATGATGCTTTAAACTGCAGAGGAAAAAAAACATTAAACACATTAGGTAAGAATTTACTGGATTAACCCAAAAGTCTTTTAGTCCAGAACCTTGTCCGGTGGTGTAGAAGTCAAATGATTATAGAATCATAGAATGGGTTGGGTTGGAAGGGACCTGAAAGATCATCCAGTTCCAACCCCCCCTGCCACGGGCAGGGACACCTCCTACCAGACCAGGCTGATCAAGGACCCATCCAACCTGGCCTTAAGCGCTTCCAAGAAATGGACATCCACAGCTTCCTTGGGACTGGTCTTTTCTCCTGAATTGGACTTTTCTCCTGTTTTAAAAGGTGTCCCTCATTTCAGTGTTGCACAGGGAAAGAGAAGATTGGATTAGTCAGTCAAATGCTCAGACAGAAATGATTCACAGTGCAATGTTAAGCAATGTAAGTGTTGATTAAATGTTACTCTAAGTGCAAAATTCAGACTGGAGAAATCCTTTAAGAAAAAGTAACTCCTCAGCTGAAAAGAAATAAGTCTTCCTTTTTTTATGTTGTCTGAAAATTACACTAAATTGAATGCTTTGTGAAAAAAACTGGATTTATGGATTTGGCTTCATGTTTGAGATTGCCGCTTAAAACACAATATTGCTTCACTGTTCTGCTTTGTAATCCAGACAAGAAATTTCATGCAGGCATGGAACCTTCTAAAAAAAAAATTGTTCATGGCTGTAAAACGAGCAAACCCACCCCAGGCAACTGAGGATTGGGTGTGAAGTGAGTGAGTACTATGACCAAGGCAGAGTTTTGATGCGGGGTGCCCAGATTCTTCTTTGAGAGTTGGGATGTTTTAAGGGAGGGTCTTTACTGAGGTCTCTGGAAATCCCTGTGTGGCTCAGTAGCTCACGGCTAGAGCAGAGCTGCAGCTCCTTGCAGGGTCTGGAGCTCTGGGTGCAGCTGGAGAGAGAAATGGGCTCACCTGCATCTCAAGGCAATGACATAGGGAGGGGTAAAATATTCATTATACAAAAAATCTGTGGTCAGCCTCCCATTTTCCATAGTGACGCGCTGCTGGGAGGCTGAAGGATCCAGATCAAACAAGGTAAGGAATGGGGGGGTGAGCCAGGTCGGTACTGGGAGAACCCCCTGACTCAGAGAAATATTGGAGTGGTTTGATCTAAGCTATTGTTGCTGAATCCCATTTCATTTATCAAAGCCACAAAATTCAGCTTGAAATCAAGGTCTGTATATTTGATCATAGCCAATATCATTTTATATTTTACGTAACCCCTTTAAAACCAGACATTATTATACTCTTTGCATATTTAATACAGAAACTATCATATCATTGCCAAAACACGAAAGGCTAACTGGAAATGCATTGCCCAGGAGAAGGAGTCTGTGAACTGCAACTAGACTCCCCTCTATGCTCAATGTCTTCTCATTTGTGGAGGCTGCCACATTCCACGTGTCCAGCAAAGGCTAAGAACTTGGAACAAGGTATCTGGGATAAACTGGTCCCGTGCAACGCAAGCCAGATAGAAGTGGCAGGGATCATAGACTCGTAGAATCACAGAACGGTTTGGGTTGGAAGGGACCTTAAAGCCCATCCAGTTCCACTCCCCCTGCCACAGGTAGGGACACCTCCCACCAGACCAGGCTGATCAAGGATCCATCCAACCTGGACTTCATCACCTCCAGGGAGGGGGCAGCTACAGCTTCCCTGGGCAACCTGTGCCAGGGTCTCACCACACTCATTGTAATGAATGTCTTCCTAATTACTAATCTAAATCTTTCCCCTTCCAATTTAAAGCCATTCCTCCTCATTCTATCATTACAGGCCTTCATAAAAAGTCCCTCCCCAGATTTCTTGCTGGCCCCCTTCAGGTACTGGGAGGTCACCATGAGATCTCCCTGGAGTCTTCTCCAGGCTCAACAACCCCAGCTCTCAGCCTGCCCTCATAGCAGAGGGGCTCCAGCCCTCTGAGCATCTTCATGGCCTCCTCTGGAGCCGGTCCAACAGTTTCGTATCCTTCTTATGTTGAGGATTCCAGAACTGGAACCAGGACCCCAGGTGAGGTCTCGAGGCACAAGCTCTCTGCTTTCAGTTGGCTGACTTCTTACAGTCTCTTGCGCCCTATGACTGACCGCTGACCGGGCAGGTTTTGACAAGAAGCCAGGATTCACCCACCGGAATGCAGAATGTGTCACTTTGTGGAAGGAGCAAAGAAATGATATTGCATGGATCAGATAGCAGTGATTATCATGACACATCACAATACACACAGAGTGTGTCAGTTGGTTACAGCAGGCTGTCAGATGGAGGCCTGCGTACAAATGGAGCAGATGATTAAAATAAGTCTAACATGACTCAAAACAGAAACTTGAGAAAAAAATTATAGTAAGGAATGTGAAAATACAGCAAATAACATTTCTTCTGCTGCAAAGGCAACAAAAATATTTTCATACACTGTCATGGCAATAGAGCACTTGAATGTGGTGGGAAAAAAGAAAGACTAGTTTACCGGCTTCGTATTACCTAGAATGATGCATGTTTTTGGGATGAGACTTTAGGTATTGCGAATATGACATTAACATTATTTCAGTTTAAAAAAATCATTAAAGATTTACTTGAAAGCATATTTTTTTTCTGTGGGCATGGATGCCCTAAGCCATGGAAATACGTGATTGTTGCTGATAGATCTTGTCCTTACACTACAGAGGCAACCGCAGTACCGTGTCTTCACAGAAACCAGGGCAATAATGAGCTTCAGTGCAAGGCTGGGAACCGTGGTCTGGGACGGGGAAGGTGGAAACTGATTGTGCTGGTTTTAGCAAGGCTGGAAGATTTCAGGGGAGATTTCAGTTTTATGTCATAGAATCGTAGAATCTCTTGGTTGGAAAAGACATTTGGGATTATCAAGTCCAATCATACCTGTCCACTACTAAACCAAATCCATGAGCACCTCATCCACCCGTCTTTTAAACACCTTCAGTGATGGGGCCTCCACCACCTCCCTGGGCAGCCTCTGTCAGTGCCTGAGAACCCTTTCAGTGAAGAAATGTTTCCTAGTGCCTAATCTGAACTTCCCCTGGTGCAACTCTAGGCCATTTTCTCTCATCCTGTCACCTGTCACTTGGGAGAAGAGACCAACACCCATCTGACTACAATCTTCTTCTAGATAATTGTAGAAGGCAATAAGGTCTCCCCTCAACCTGATTTTCTCCAGGCTCAACAGCCCCAATTTCTTCAGCCTCCTCTCGCAACACTTGTTCTCCAGCCCCTCCCCAGCCTCGTTGCCTTCTCTGGATGCACTCCAGCCCCTCAAGGTCCTTCTTGGAGTGGGGGACCCAAAACTGAAGAAGTTTTCCATTTGGAGCCTCACTGATGCTGAGTACAGGGACACAATCACCTCCCTGGTTGTTCTGTATGTTCTCTCTAAGAATTTACCGTGTTCGGTATTTCACAAGATTGAGCCCTGTTGGCAGAGGACAACAGCCAGAACAGTTTCCTACAGTTGATTGCTGATAGCACAACGAAGTGCTCTGTTTATTTTAGACCTCACATCACACTTGTCTCCAAAGCATCTCAGCAGCTCAATGATTGAACTTATCTCCCTGTGAAAAGCAAGATTGCTTCTTCTTTTGCATGTGTAGTAGTGCCTTATCCAAAGGAGATTGTGAAGTGTCAAGATATGAAATTTCCACTGCTTCCTTTAGGAAAGACTGGTTTACCTTAGCAGATCTCCCTGGCAGAAATTTCAAGCTGATAGTCTGAATTGTTTCTGCACTATTAGAAAGCTTTCTGGAAACCTCCTGTATGCGTTCTGAATGCAAAAATTCATTTATTGGGAAGAAAAAAACCATCTTAAGCAGCACCTTCTGCTGAATACTCCAACAAGATTACTGGGTCACAAGAGTATGGAAATTAAACGAATGGTGACTCATGTGCCTCTGAGCTCCCATTCTGTCAGCAGTTTCCATTCTTCTGCTTAGCTGATGTAAACAACAGTGAATCTGTGTTGATTTTCAAAAGAAGAATTTGGCACTGCTGTTGTTTCTTTCTTCCTAAATGTAATATTAATTTTTGTTTGTTTTCTTCCAGTTTTGTTACATCCTTTTTTTTTTTTTCTGTTCTGGCTAAGTTAAGACTCAGGATGCAGCTACTCAACAGTAACTTCCAGTCAGGACAGCTGCTGGTTTACTTATTCTGAACTACAGAAACACAAGAAATACCAACACCAAGGATTAGGTGAATCAGAGCTTGCTTCCCAAATGATGGATGCAGGAGCAGGATCCCATCTCCGTGCCAAGGGAAGACACTTGAGAGTAACATCTACACGTTGCGACGGAGAAAAGGGAATGTGGGCAGCTGAGGACCAGAGACTTAGAGAGCTCTGGATCCCCTCTCCCTCTACCAAGCTCGCTCTGGAGCAGCCTCCTAGTCTGTTTTGTCCCTGTGGAAAGTCAGAAGTACCAAATTGTATTTTTTAGACCAGCCTGTGGTTCTGGACGTAAAGAAATAGAAAACTAGTAAGCATGCTGCATTGTTCCTCCAAATGCATGATTGAGCATATTCAAACAAGACTATCACTACCCTGGCATCACTGCTAAGAAGAGATCAGAGAGGATTACGAAGTATTTTGACATAATAATAGCTAATCAGCTGGTCAAACTCAGACTGCCCTGATCAGTAGAAAAGGTAATGGGATTACTAATAGAAAATAAATAAATAAAAAGCACACGCTACTCACAGTGTGCGCAAAAGCAGATTTAAAGGTTTGGGAATATATGTTAATAATCCTCATGTGAACAGGGTTTTTGTAGAAATTTCATGAGCTATTTTCCTGTAAAATCTGTATAATGTGAGGCTCAAACTTGGGAAGTTCTTGGGAACCAACAATGTGTGCTTGTGACTAAATAATTCCAGCGATGGAAGAGCGCCGTACAGCAAACTGGTTTCAGTCTTTCCTCCTTGTGCTTGAGCAAAGCAGGAGGTAAAAGGGTTAAATATTTGGTACTGATCACCAGGACTCAATCTGATTAAGGCAATTTGAGAAGTCAGTCCCAGCACTGGTTAGACTGGCTGTCACTTGGCAGTGCTGCTGGTACATGAGGATGTTGCTGATTGTAGTTCAGGTTGTTTATACGTTTCTCTGAAATGGTTAATTTTAACATAGTGGGAAAGACTGTCTGGCTACACCTGGGACCCCCGGGGTGAATGGCTACAAGGAATTTCTCATTACTCTTTTTTACACTGTCATCAATTAATAAATGTAGGAGCATTTTTCTCCTGTCAGAAGACACTTTCAGTGTTGCTTGAAGACGATGACTACGAACAGCCAAATAAACCAAACACTTCTGTGAAGAAGGTTGTCCTCAGGATAGTGTACACATTGTTTTCCTCTCACTTTTCAACAGGGAATACAATCTCTTCAGTGGTGCAGGGCATGGGGGATTCCCTTCGTGATCCGAATGCGCTGTAGCTCCTTGGAGTTCCCGCACCTCATGGAAGTTAGAGTGCTGATGCTTTTCACTCTACCCTCAAGAACACTAAGCTGGCGGGATTGCTACTCTAAATTGCTTTTACAAGGCATACTGTGTCTATTGTCAGCATGGAAATATCTGATATTTTTGGTACCTTTATCCTCCTCCTGCCCCTCCCCATTACTGTTGTATTTGAGCACTTTATGATTTTTATTATCTGGATTTTCAAAATGTATCACAGTATCATCGTATCACAGTATCATAAGGTTGGAAAAGACTTCTGAGATCATCGAGTCCAACCTGTGACCCAACACCTACACCTACTCCTACTTGTCAACTGCACAACGGCACTAAGAGCCTCATCCAACCTCTCCTTAAACACCTCCAGGGATGGTGACTCCACCACCTCCCCAGGCAGCGCATTCCAATGGCCAATCACCCTCTCAGTTAAGAACTTCTTCCCAATGTTGAGCCTAAACCTCCGCTGGTGAAGCTTGAGACCTGCACCTCGGCAGAGAACCGAGGTACAGGCTCAGAACAACCAAAGTCCATGTCTTTGTTAGTAGTCCGGAGTCTGCTTGTCCAAATGTTAGAGTGCTTTGCACCCTGGTTCTGGTGTCAATCAACTGGTAATTTCCTCGTCTCTGGGAATGGTTTGGGAGCTTCAGGAAGCTGCCATCATTTCCCATGTTAGCAAGCTCTTCTGGAGGCCAAGAGCACTCAGGTGTGTGGACACAACCAGCTGTAGATCAGGTGGTCCCAATGGTGTGTTTAATTCCCTAATACAAACGTTGTGCCCTGTCAAATCCCTCAGACTCGTGCTCACACAAGGATTCCAGTAAAGGACTGCTTGGTTACCTGCAGAGAAGGACTTGGGGGTGCTGATTGAGAAGTTCAACATGAGGTGTCCCCATAGCAGAGGGGTTGGAACTGGATGACCTTTAAGGTCCATTCCAAACCACTCTATGATTCTATAACCATTGACAAGTGCCATCATTGTATCTTTCGAACATGAAAGTGATGTAATAATATTATTAATATAAAGTCACTTAGGTTACAAAAACTTGTTACTAAACTTCTTACCCTGAGGAAATACAAATTGTGACCCTGAAAGGAGGCTGTGACGGGGTGGGGGGCTGGGCTCTGCTCACAAGTGACAGCGATGGGACGAGAGGAAATGGCCACAAGTTGCACCAGGGGAGGTTTAGACTGGACATTGGGAAGAATTTCTTCCCTGCAAGGGTGGTCAGGGATTGGCACAGCTGCCCAGGGAGGGGGTGGAGTCGCCATCCCTGGAGGGGTTTAACAGACGGGTGGGTGAGTTCCTTAGGGACAGGGTTTAGTGGGGACACAGGCACGGTTGGACTCGGTGATCTCAGAGGTCTCTTCCAACCTTGCGATCCTCTAATTCTCTGACTCTACGACCCCGTGCCTACCGAGTTACCTCAAGACAATGCAGGCTGTGCCAGCGCAGATGAATGACAGATACATTTCAGTAATGCCTCTGTTCATTCACGTGATCCCATCGGACAAGTGCGAAGACAAGTACCTTCTAAAGCAAACAAGAAACCAAGAGGCTTAGGTTGCTGTGATTTAGTATGTTTTCTCCAGAACAAAGAGACTTTCTGAGGCGTCAGCAAAGTATCATTTGGATTGCTAAGCTCTCTGGTGGCAGTTTGCAGTAGGGGTTCGGCTTGCATTCATAAAAGTGATTAAGTGAAATGGAAGATAGCAGCAGTATGGTATAAACCTCTTGTGAATAAGATCCAATAAAGCATTTTAGTCCTACTGTGCTGACTTAGTTATGAAGTCCAATATTATTCACAGGGTTTAGTCCTCATAAACTCCCTGTCCTTAGTACAAAGGTTCATTAAAGATGGATGGCATTAGCACTCTATTTTGCAGCTGATCCACATAAATAAAATGTAAACAAAGTACGACTAGACAGAGCTTATTTTCTCAGCTGTATTCCGGTGCTTTTTAATTTCAGAGAAAATTGAGCTGAACAGGGAAGTTACTAAGCTATATTTTATGTGAAATCCATCAAAGTATTTGTTTGGACAAAATAAAGTATATACTCTGTTCAGAAGTTCTGAACTCTCTTCTTTCTTATTTTACACTTGCATGGAGCTTCTTAAAATACTCGTAAACAATAAATCTCAGAATTATTTAAAATGTGCAGAGGCTGAGCAGGATGATATCACAGCGAGGTATAATAATGCTTTCTTTTTCGCAGATGGGGTGATTTATGAAAATAGATGTTAAATAGACTTGAATTAGCCAATGGTTTGATCATAAATTCCATGTTCTTAGGATTTGGTCCCGTTTGCTTAGTGAATTAATATCAATACTGATTGAAAATATACTAATTCAACATATTGACCTCTCCAGCTCACAAAAAAGGGATTAATTAACAAAATGATTTACAGGCTCCTTCTGCCAATGTGAAAAAAACTCTCACCAAACATCTGCCTTCCTCAAAATGCAGTTTCATAGCTCCTACACGTATCTTCTCCTTTGCTTTGCTGTGGCTACATCGCTTACTGTCTTCTTATTCTCAGTGCTCACGCACGTGATCTAGCTTGCTGCTTGATGGACTAAAGGCATCAGTGCTTGTTATTAAGCTACACAGGCAGAGATTTGCTGCTCTGAGCCAAAGATGAAACTGGTGTGTAAATTATATACAGAATACATGTGGCATATATGTATAGATATTTCTCAATACGAGAGATTTCCAACATTACAGGAGTCAAAGACCTGGCTTTTTTGAGGTATAACCATGCCTCCTGGTCACTCACTGTGCAAGCAACAATCAGTCTTTACTGATAGAGGAGGTGGCTGGAACTGAGCTCCTGATTGCAAAGAGTTAACGTAAGGATGCAAGGAACAAGTACTGAGGGAGACCATAGGGGTCCTGTCCTCTCTCCACAATGCTGTCCCTTAGCTGATGATGAGGTGAGGGTATTAGAACAATCGGAGTACGGTGAATGCCCCTCAGCTATGCCTTTCATCAGCAGTGGGCTGGAGTCCGCTTGGCACAAAGGTGATACCTCGCCTCTTAGTATCTCACAAGATTTTCCTTCCGTGGGTCTGTGAAGCTCGTTTTAAATCTATGTGTAATTTTGGCTCCATACCATCCTGCAGCAGCCAGTAGTCTCATAGTTTAATTACGTGCCACATGATGAAAAAAAGGAAGCTCACTTGTTGATAAAAAAACCCAAACTCACTTGTTTTGAAGAAGCAAGAGCTGTTGTACTATTCCCTCTTCAATCTTCTTTTGTCTTAAGACTCCTGTAATATTCTTCTGCCTCCTTCCCAGGCTGAGAGGTCACAGGCAACTTAATTCCCTCGCACAGAGCAGCTTTTCCACGTGCTTGGCAGTCCCCGTATCCCTGCTGTGCGTCTTTCCTGGGCCACCTCAGCATTTTCTAAGAGGAATGGCCTGGGATTGCATGCAGATTCCAAAATGCAGTGGTGTCATGGGTTTACACCATTAAGCACAGAAGACACACTCCTTTTTATAGGTGTAGATCAGTTATCAGGTGCAGATTTGCCTGAGGGCATGCCTGCAACCCTTTTCACTTATTGTCCACTCTGGACTTCCTGATGTGGCGTTTGCATCAAATAATACAGACAGTAAATCGAAGCCACAACAGTCGGAACCTGGACCCAGTAGGTCAGTGTCAGAAAAGTTACCACTTGGCTTGTGGCAGCCAAGCGTTCATAGCGACGTCACTTCTTGATCCTTCGATGTCGGCTCTTCCTATCATTGTGAAGCAGAATTCACCAAGCGTTGGATTGTTCACCCACTAATAGGGAACGTGAGCTGGGTTTAGACCGCCGTGAGACAGGTTAGTTTTACCCTACTGATGATGTGTTGTTGCACATCATCATGTTGCACAATAGTATGTGAAGGCATTTCCTGAAAGAGAGCAAATTGCTCTTGCTGCTGACTCTGGTCAAAGATTTCTGGTAAAATATCACGACTGCAGTCAAGATGGCAATTCACACCATTTTTTGCCATGCTTGTTATTAAAACCAAAGCAGACAGGAGATGGTGAATGATCGCTAAGGGAACAGAGGTACAGGCTACACGAGAAGAGAAATATCTTCCTGATCTAATGAAGTCTACTCTTCGCTGTGTGAAATTCATGAGGTTCAACAAGACCAAGTGCAAGGTCCTACACCTTGGTTGGGGCAATCTGTGGTTTCCATACAGGATGGGGGATGACGTGACTGAGAGTAGCCCTGCAAAGATGGACTTGGGGTGCTGATTGAGGAGAAGTTTGACAAGAGCCGGCAATGTGCGCTCGCAGCCCAGAAGGGCAATTGTTTCCTGGGCTGCATCAAAAGCAGCGTGGCCACCAGTGTGAGGGAGGGGATTCTCCCTCTCTGCTCTGCCCTCATGAGACCCCACCTGGAGTGCTGTGTCCACCTCTGGAGTCCCCAGCATAAGCAGGGGGAACGGGTCCAGGGGAGGCCACGAAAATGATGTGAGGGCTGGAGCCCCTCTGCTATGAGGACAAACTGAGAGAGCTGGGGTTGTTCAGCCTGGAGAGGAGAAGGCTCTGGGGAGACCTTAGAGCAGCTCCCAGTACCTGAAAGGGCAACAAGAAAGCTGGGGAGGGGCTTTTTCCAAGGGCATGGAGTGATCAGACAAGGGGGAATAGCTTTAAATTTGGATGGGGGAAGATTTAGATGAGACATCAGGAAGAAATTCTTCATGCTGAGGGTGGTGAGACCCTGGCACAGGTTGCCCAGGGAAGCTGTGGCTGCCCCCTCCCTGGAGGTGTTTAAGTTCCAGGTTGGATGGGTCCTTGATCAGCCTGGTGTGGTGGGAGGTGTCCCTGCCCCTGGCAGGGGAGGTGGAACTGGATGGGTTTTAAGGTCCCTTCCAACCCAACCCATTCTGTGATTCTGTGGTTCTATGAACTAATCCATGCAAGGAAGCTGCATGTGACATCGTTCTATCCACAGATAATGCACAGCAGTCATATATCTCCCACTTTTTTCTAAAACCTGACAGAATTGGGATCTTTAACTACTTTTCCCATATCCCACCAACTGCAGCTGATAGCCAGTACTGTGTTTCTAAACACACCTTTATGGAATCTCTCAGAGGGTTAGAATGCCTCACAAATTTATCACTTTTTGAAGAAGCTTTTTATTTTTTTCTTTTCCTCCTGGGGATGATTTTTTGCAGTGGGTGATAAAGAAGCATGAAATGCTGAAAAGAAAAGGCAGAAAGAAATATGCCATTGCAAATCACGTTATTTCATTAATTTTCTGAGAAAGTGCTCTAATGCAGCTGTGTAGGGTTTAATTGTATTTACTGGTATTTCCTAAAACATATTTCATTATTTTAATAATATAAATGCAATATTCTGTGACTGGAATAAAGAGGTGAAATATACGTCAGAAAACACAAGATCTGCCAGGAGGACTCTACAAATCACTTTTTTTCTTTATTGTGGTTTACAAAGCAAGCATATAAGATGCTTTACTACAGATGCTGAGCAGCTTCCCTCAGCACTTGGATGTGTTCAAGTTAATACGCTATTCTGCTCCACTAATTGGATGTTATTTCAGAAGCAGATTTTACTCTTAAGTTAATTAATATATGTGAATATGAATAGCGGGGTTTTTTTCCTACACTGAGAGATCTGACTGAAAATAAGTGTCGTTGCCAGTTGAGGGAAAATTGTAAATGCTTGAAAAAAACAGTTTAAAGGTGAAAATGCAGCTCGGAGCTCAATGTCTCTGTAGGGTGTTTGTGGGGCATCTACCATTCTTACTTCCTCCCTGACTGAGCTTTGAAATTCTTAGCAATTTCCAGCTCTCAGTGTAAGTAGCATAAAGCTATTAACATACGCTCTGATAAGAGGGCCAAAACAATTGTACCAGAGGAATAACACAGCAGGCCTTCTGGAGAGCAGAATAAGTGCTACCTTCACACATTGGATTCATCGGGACACAGTGAGGTATCTAATAGCAACACATTCCTGCTCTTTGTCTCTCTTATGCGCATGTTCTCATACACAAATACCTACAAAAGGCTCCTCAAAGTTTCCATTGATCACCCAGTGCTTGTGAGAATGAGTCACAGCTCTCGGGAGTATTTTTAGGGGCTGGCTTGCTGTAGGGTTATCCACAGAGCAGGGCAGATCAGCTTTACAGTTACTGAAACCTTGTTTTGGTTTGGCTTTTTTTATTTAGATTTACCTCTGTGACATTAAATCCATGGAAAAATCTGCAGGAAAAGAAAAGAGGAGGAAAATAAGAGACCCAGCAGCAAGAAGAAAATAATAGATGCAAAGGGAGAAAACCACCGTCCTTTCCCCCTTACAATTTGCATCTTTTCCTCATACCTTTAACTGGTTTTATGTGACCGATCCGGGTGGTGACAGGAGTTCTGCTTCCCCTTCTGGCAGTCTTCCTCTGCTCCAAATATTCCTCAACATCTCTTTCAATCAACAGCTTTCCTTACCCTTGCAATTCCTTTTCTTGGGCTTTGGCTGCTCTGTATGTTTTCAGGGCCAGAAGTGTCCTCCTTCTCACAAACTGGGAGAGTTCCAATGCCCCTTAAGCAGGAAAACTGGAATGACAGCCACTGCACTGCAGCTTTCTCAGGATAGGTGACCTTATTGTGGCTGTTCTGTTCTTCAGCCAGGTAAAGCTACAGACACAGCCAGAAAAACACCTGGGATGGCACCAAGCATTGTATCTGGGAGATACAGCTCCGCCAGGAAAAGCTCAAAAGCCTGGGTCTATGCACAATCAGAATGGTTTGGGTTGGAAGGGAACTTAAAGAGCATCCAGTTCCACCCCCCCTGCCATGGGCAGGGACACCTCCCACCAGCCCAGGCTCTAAGGTCTCCCCAGAGCCTTCTTTTCTCCACAACCCCAACTCTCTCAGCCCGTCCTCACAGCAGAGGGGCTCCAGCCCTCGAATCACCTTCGTGGCCTCTGGACCTGTCCCAGCACTTCCATCTCCTTCTTAGGTTGGGGATTTCCTTCAAGTGTTTGGTTCAGAGTAAACATGACATACGTGAACTTCCAGCTGGCAGGGAATTGTAAATTGGGAATGGGAAAAAAACCCCCTAAACCCATCTGTCCTGGGTGGTGACTCAGGCCCTGTTGGAATGGGTCAATCCCCTCTTTGCTGAGACAGGGAGAGCGTTTTCTCTGCCTACAGAGTGTGCACAGCTACGCATGATGGACTTCATGCAGAACAGTTTAACCAGACATCTAATCTCGCCTGGAGGGAAGAGTGTTTTTTCACAGTGTGTGTATTCATTCTTTTATTCATTTAGCTCTGTGTTTCTGCACTGGTGGGTAGGAATAAATCTTTATATTGTATCCTTTGAATAATACTAGAAACGCTCTCGCCCGAGTTTATCGTGTCCCTTATCACTCTATAAAAATAAGGAATTTCAAAACCAGACATGCAACTTGTAACGGTTCGGATGTGTATGTGCAAAGAGGTCACTGAACATGCACTGCACTGTAAAAACTAATTTTTGATTTTTAATTTTTCAGTAGTTTCTTACACTTGTTACATCACCCTCCTTTTTTTTCAGGGCAATGAAATGTGACAATTCATAATTACAAGGTAAGAAGACAGTGTTTATATTTCTCACATGATACCTGCAGTGACCATCTATATTCAAGCACTCCCTCATAAATATATGTACCTCAGCAGGCCTAAGAGAAATTCCCCAGGTGTAAGTCTTTGACCTAGAAGTGGACTAAGCAAGCAAGAGCAGTGGCTATGTCCTATTTTCTGGACTACATATTTCTGGATTGGCTCCGTTGACTCAGGATTTGTGGAAAGGTTGGTCGGCTTCACAATATATCACAGAATAACCTGAGCTGCAAGGGACCCACAAGGACCACTGAGTCCAACTCGTGTCCCTGCATAGGACAACCCCAAAATTTACACCATGGGTCTGAGGGCCTCATCCAAATGGAATATTGTTAGGCTTGGCACCATGACTGCTTCCTTTGGGAGCTGTTCTAGTGCACCACTACCCTCTGAGTGAAGACCCTTTTCCTAACATCCAGCCTAAACCTCCCCAGCACATCTTCCTGCCGTTCCCTCAGAATGTGGAGATGCTGTGTGGTGTGAAAAACATAACTTTCCCTTCTGTCTACAAACTCAAACTGCAATATCTGCCTCCAGATCCAAACTTTCTCAGTGATTGTGAAGCTGGGATAAGGCTTGGGGCTTGTTTGTGTTTCAGACTTTGGAGTTTTTCATCCTTTCCTTTGAACTCTGCTGACCCCGTCAGTTCAAAACGGACACTTTGAACATGAAAGCTTTAAAATTCTAATTAAATTGCCTAGCAAAGGAATGCGAAAAATCTCAGCAAGAGTCTGGGGCAGAGACTGATAAAACTTGGATTTAGTTTGTAATTTAAAAGGCAGGGTGCGTTAGGATTAAAAACGGAATCAAATTCTCACTCCCTCGGACCGTGTGTTTTTACTTTAGCTGTGATGACCAAGATAACTAAACACTAGAAAGGAAACTTCATGCAGTCCTTACTCAGCTGAACACAAACCCTTTCCTACTTGTGTCACTTGCTTAACTTCATAACGTGACTTAGGAGGTTCAACAAGGCCAAGTGCAAGGTCCTACGCATGGGTTGGGGCAATCCTTGGTTTTAATACAAGACGGGGGACGACGTGATTGAGAGCAGCCCTGCTGCGGAGAAGGACTTGGGGTGCTGATTGATGAGAAGCTCGACACAAGCGTGCAATGTGAGGTCACAGTCTGGCAGGCCAGCGGTCTCCTGGATTGTATCAAAAGCAGCGTGGCCAGCAGGGCAAGGGAAGGGATTCTCCTCATCTGCTCTGCTAAGACCCCACCTGGGGTCCTGTGTCCAGTTCTGGAATCCTCAATATAAGAAGAAGATGGAATTGTTGGAACAAGTCCAGAGGAGGTCATGAAGATGATCAGAGGGCTGGAGCATCTTTGCTACAAGGACAGGCTGTGTTGGAGGCAGAGTTGGGGTTGTTCAGCCTGGAGAAGAGAAGGCTCGGGAGACACCTTAGAGCAGCTTGCAGTACCTGAAGGGGCTATGAGAAAGCTGGAGAGGGACTTTCTACAAGGGCATGGAGTGATAGGACAAGGGAGAACTGTTTTAAATTGGAGGGGGGAAGATTTAGATTGTGCATTAGGAAGAAACTCTTCATGATTTCTTTCCCATTCCCAATTTACAATTCCCTGCCAGCTGGAAGTTCACGTACATCATGTTTACTCTGAACCAGCGCTTGAAGGAAATCCCCAACGTAAGAAGGAGATGGAAGTGCTGGGACAGGTCCAGAGGCCACAAAGATGATCAGAGGGCTGGAGCACCTCTGCTGTGAGGGCAGGCTGAGAGACTTGTAGTTGTGGAGAAAAGAAGGGTCTGCAGAGAACTTAGAGTGCCTTCCAGTACCTGAAGGGGCTACAAGAAAGCTGGGGAGGGGCTTTTTACAAGGACATGGAACTATAGAATGGGGGGAAATGGCTTTAAACTGGAAGGGAAAAGATTTAGGTTAGTCATTAGGAATGNCCCTGCAGGTGTTGAAGGCCAGGTTGGATGGGTCCTTGATCAGCCTGGTCTGGTGGGAGGTGTCCCTGCCCATGGCAGGGGGGGTGGAACTGGATGGGCTTTGAGGTCCCTTCCGACCCAAACCATTCCATGATTCTGTGACTTGCTCACGATTGTTGGTCATCCCCGAGACCAGGGAAAACCACTTCTTTTGTGATTCTTGTCTCTGATTAAATTACAGGTTAAAATCTTATATGCTTTAGGGGGTCACGACTGTAGGGTTTCAAGATACCATCTGACTTCCCTCTGGGAGAAAACTCTTTTCCTGCTCCAAGGCTCCCACTTTGCAGGATGGAGAGGAGCAGGCAGACAGAACTGCCTTCCTGCCTTCCAGGTTAGACCTGTATGGTTCTGGTGGACAGCAGGTTGTGGGCAATTCTGACTCTGAGAGGTAACTCTCAGATTAATGTTTATTTTGGAGGGGAACCTCAGTAGAGCAGGGCTATGCACGTAAATAAACGCTTTCTGGCTCAGGATGAACATCTGCAAAACACTCTTCAATATTCATAGAATCATAGAATCCTAGAATCAGAAGGTTGGAAGAGACCTCTGAGATCACCGAGTCCAACCGTGCCTGTGTCCCCACTAAACCCTGTCCCTAAGGAACTCACCCACCCGTCTGTTAAACCCCTCCAGGGATGGCGACTCCACCCCCTCCCTGGGCAGCTGTGCCAATCCCTGACCACCCTTGCAGGGAAGAAATTCTTCCCAATGTCCAGTCTAATTCCACCCAACATGACCCACATGAAAACAGGAGATACCTCTGATTTCTTGACTGCCCTCACATACGAAGGGCCCTACATCAGCTTAATTTACATTAAAAATGTTACTCCCCAAATCCCTTCCAATGAGATCTTCATGACTCACTCAAGATCTTCAAAAAAGCATTGGACAGCCAGGAACCAAGTTTAGATGATCAAGTAGAGTCAACTGGCTTTGATGAATAATTTTAATTACATCATTGAGTTTGCATCTGATTTATGATAAATATGTGCCACCAAACAGTATTTCCTTCTCCCTTTTGCCTCTCTTTTTCCTGGAGGTGACTTGGACAAGGAAACGCTGGATTTTGCTGAAGACTGTAATCTTTGGATCCTGAGTTAAGGTCGTTACCGATTCCCCCTGGGCGCCTGGTGCTGTGGTGTCTGTGAAACAGTTTGAAACCCTGAGTCAGTGTTTGGTTCTGACACCATTATATTTAATCTCTAGTTTTACGGCGTGGTAGCACTAAGGGCACAGCATTTGCCTCTGCTGACTGCAGATAATAGAAACTGAGCGCTGAAGTCTTGTGTGCTGCAAATTGCTCTAGCCCCTCCATCTGATGCTGTGCATTACAGTCCTTCTTTCAAAGGAGTTTGTGTTTGTCTTCCGTGTCGTTTTCTTAGAGGTAGCTGGAGACATTTCAGAAAACTGCATTTTAGATGACTTATTTTCATAAATTCCACTCCGGCTCTGATTCTTTTGCAAATCTGAATCTGCCTGTCAAAGTCTTTGCAGTTTACGGGTAGGTGAGTTCCTCAGGGATGGGGTTTAGTGGGGACACAGGCACGGTTGGACTCGGTGACCTCAGAGGTCTCTTCCAACCTTCTGATTCCATGATTCTATGAATCAAACCATTCAGGGTGGGCACACAAAGTAGCTGGGGCTTCAGGGCTGAGGCAGCCCAGGACTGTAGGAGCCAAAGGGAGAGGTCAATAAAGAAGGCATCTGAGACTTAGCCATGAAGATGCTCCTCTGGAAGAAGGGAGAGCTGGTTTTTTACCTTTATCTGGTAGCAGTTAGTCCATAAGCAGTGGTAGGAGCAGTGCTTTGTTTACCCCCTTATTGCCCTCTGCCACTTGTTTTGTTGGGTACCCAGGCTTGGACTGAATGGATGGAAATTTACCATCCCCTTGCCTGGCCTCTGTAGGAGTAGGGGATCTGCGGGGAAGGGGACAGTGCTGGGAAGAAGACAACGATTCCAGTCTACTTTTAAGAAGGCTGGATCTCACCCTTGGGCTGGCTGAGGTGGGGAGGGTGTCTCAGAGCACCTCTAAGTGAGGCAGGGGAGTGTCATTGCCAAACCTCTGTGATGGTGAGTGGGGTTCCTGAAGGTGAGACCTGATTTACTTACTTGGCTGCACTACATTGGACATCAAAGTCCTCTTTCCCTGAGGATGTGGCTCCCACCTGGGTTTCTTTTCCCTGAGTGCAGGCTGGTGTCACTGTGAGGTGGGCATTATTTAGGTATGAGGCCAAGGCACGACCCAGCACCTGGGCACACAGAAATTCCTCCGCACGCAGCTGGACAGTAAAGCTTAATGAGGTGCTTTTGTCTTGGAGGTAAACCAGGTACCTTCATCAGCTGTGGGAGATGAGTCTAGAAGTGTGTTTAAATAGGACAGAGGAATTTATGCCTTTGTCCTGCTGCATCCCACAATAACGTTCGTTGTTTTCTTTCTTAAGAGTAGGCGCCCAACAGAAAGGCAGACAACAATGTAAGCAACTGAAGTCCCAGCTTTCCTCAGGTAGAATGGGAGACGGTTCCTTCTTCCAGGAAAATGTCTGGGTTTGGCTTTCTGTATTACTTAGTTTATTTTTCTGTATGACTTCGATGTCAACGTTCAGAAAGGAGAGGCTTGTAGCCACTGAAAGATAGCCTTGTCTTTGCCTGCTCTGTCTCAGGGCTCCCTTTCTTGGCAACAGTGAGACCTTTCTGGGCCATGGGGCCCCAAGAAGAGGAAAGCTCAGTATCCCACAGTGCTAAAGAGGATACTAAGTAAAGAAACCCACAATATCTACTGTTTTCATTTAGTACTCTGATCTGCTAACTGTCATCATAACCTTATTTTTCCGTCATTGATCCTTCATTGACTTAATTGAATCTGATGAGTGGTGAGCTTCTGAGATCGAAAACGAACTGTCTGGATGTTCCTCTTTAGAAAGAGGCAAATGAAATGCTTGCTTTGGAAGACTGACTTTGAATGTTTGGTATCACAGTTCACCTGCAGAAAGACCATCTGATGCAAAACCAGTCAAACAAGACCACTAGGGCATAGCAAAATTTGATGTCATGCTCTTAAGACTTTACAGTCAACATTTTACACCTATAAGCAGTTTCTCCTTGTCTTTTCATTTAAAGGGTCCCATATTTGAGGCCACACTGTGTTCAGTTT
>VWPV01008086.1:0-31628 GCA_013389885.1 Geococcyx californianus | reverse complement strand
AATGTTTCCAGGGATGGGGCAATGTTTCTGTGGGATGGATTGAGCTCAAAGAGGGGCATCTTTGTCTGGATGGTGGGCAGACTTGCAGTGAGATTGATGCTATCCTGTCCCCTTGCAGGAGAGCTTCCATAAGCCCTCGCATGCCAAGTACTCCAAGTATGACGTGTGGCAGAAGAAAAGCTCCCAGCGGCTGCAGCGAGAGGTACCCAGCATTCTGCGGGCTCGCCAGTACAGGTGGCAGGCGGAGGGGCTGCAGGCTGCTGAGGAAGCCAAGACGCTGCACCGTCCCCTCATCTCCCTGCCCAGCCAGAGGCCCCCAGTGGCACGGGCCTCCCCTGAAACGGCTGGCCACCAGAAATGAACCCTGACTGGCTGTCTCGATTTTTGATCTCCTGGGGGAGGGTGGGAGGACTGGCAAACCCAGCCTCCAAGCCCCTCCATCCCTGGGGCTGCCGAGCCGAGGAGCGGGGTGGCGGGGCACCCTCACGCCACTCTGGCCCCAACCAAACAACTGACACAGCAAGGAAGGGATGGCGGCGGCAGTGAGCAGCGCCGCTCCCACGGCATCATCCTTTTGGGGGGGGGGAGGGTTGTTTCATTTCCCAGACCTGTTTCATTCCCCTGCGCCCCCAGTATTTCCAAGCCTGTACTTGTAAAGGGACAGTTTGGCACTTGAACTTTTTGCTGCCGGGCGCTGCGTGACATCCCCAGTGCCAACACCAGAAGACAAAAGAAAGAGCAAGAGGGAAAAAAGATATGAAGTTAAATTTTCTTTTAATCTTTTTTTTTTTCTCAAGAAGAAGAGTCCATTCTGTGTCTTTTTTGACAATAAAGTGAAAACAAATAAAATGGGAAGAAATATAGAGGGATATAATATTTTCACCTCATTCCCACCCCACTTTTTTCTTCTTTTTTTTTTAAATTTTCTTATTTTTATAACTTCCTTTTGCACCTTTAAAAGAAAAACGAACCTGAGAAGAAGTTCCAAGGAGCCCCCATCTGCATTTTTGTGTGTGTGCTTCATTACAAGATTCCAAATCGACTTGCACCTTTTTTAAATCGTTGACGATGTGAGAAAGAGAGGAAGAGGAGAGATAAAGCAAGAAAGAGAGAAGAAAAAGGAAAGGAGAAAGAAGAAAAAATAAGAAAAAAGTGAGCTGATGCTCACTTTAAATGGAGGAGGCGTCTGCATTGCACATTTGCCACGAATTTAGTTGATTTATATATATAATATATTATATAACTTTTTTGGCAAAAAAAGCACTATTTTTATGGGACATTTTGTGTAGTATCTGAAGAGGGATTGTAATGTTTAAAATGTGTTATGGTGCTAAAGTAAGTTGGAAGGGAAAAAAACCCAGAAATAGCAAGGGAGGGTGGGGAGGGAAGGACAAGATAGCGAATACTGAACTTGAAATTTTAGCTTTTCGTTTTAGGAAAAGTGTGATAAATGTGTTTCTTTTCTCTTCTGAAATATAGCTTGGTCATGACCATATGAGCTAGTTGGCTGTTACTCATGTACACAGATGCACGCACACACAGAAATACATCGACATGCATCCTTTTTTTATAAAAAAAATAAAAATCAAAACCACCACAATTTAGACTAAAAGGGAACTGTTCTAGAGACAAACTATTTTGAATGGCGAAGGTGTTGCCAGTTACAATTTGAGGCCCTGCTTCTGCACGGACCCCCGGTGGTGCTTGGCTTCCCACGCTGCAGGGGACCTACCGCTTCCTCCCCACCCTGACAGCTTGCTCGCATGCCGATTCTCTGGCGAGTGGGCAGGCAGGCGGGCAGCCCTCACTGCCGAGCCCCTGCAGAAGCACCAGCTCCATGCCCCACCGTCTCCTTTACTTTTTCTTGCCCTTTGCATCCTTCTCACCTGACCTGACCCCCCAGCCCGTGGCCCCTGCCCTTGTCTCCTCTTCCCCCCCTGGGGCCACTGAGGAGGAGGGCTGCACCTGGGCACCTGCAGGGGTGGGAAGGTGGTGGGGAAAAGGCAAGTCTCTGGCTTGAGGCTTGGGACTCGGGTGAGCGAATGGGTTGAAGAGGTGGGCAGAGGGCTGTAAAATAGGTTGGGTTTAAAATAAGATATATATTATCTGTCTACGAACCGTAAAAAGGGGGGAATCAGTTACATCTCCCTATGATATACTCTCACTTGCTAATAAAATGGGGACACTTTGTTAACCAGTTCTGTACTTGCTTTGTCTTATATATCCATACATTTAAAACATAAAAAAAGACTACTTGAATTGTATTCTATTTCGTGGTTTGGAGGGGTGGGGGGAGGATTTTAATGTATAATCTTTTTGTTTGTTATTACCTTGCAATGTTGAGCCATGAAGCCTTTGTTAAAAAAATGGCACTGCAATACACAACAAAGAAAATCCTTTATTTATTTTATTAAATATATATGGAAAAGAATGAAAATTGGTCCAAATTAAAAGGGGGGGAAATGGGTGGGGTAGGGAAGGNCCCCACCGTCTCCTTTACTTTTTCTTGCCCTTTGCATCCTTCTCACCTGACCTGACCCCCCAGCCCGTGGCCCCTGCCCTTGTCTCCTCTTCCCCCCCTGGGGCCACTGAGGAGGAGGGCTGCACCTGGGCACCTGCAGGGGTGGGAAGGTGGTGGGGAAAAGGCAAGTCTCTGGCTTGAGGCTTGGGACTCGGGTGAGCGAATGGGTTGAAGAGGTGGGCAGAGGGCTGTAAAATAGGTTGGGTTTAAAATAAGATATATATTATCTGTCTACGAACCGTAAAAAGGGGGGAATCAGTTACATCTCCCTATGATATACTCTCACTTGCTAATAAAATGGGGACACTTTGTTAACCAGTTCTGTACTTGCTTTGTCTTATATATCCATACATTTAAAACATAAAAAAAGACTACTTGAATTGTATTCTATTTCGTGGTTTGGAGGGGTGGGGGGAGGATTTTAATGTATAATCTTTTTGTTTGTTATTACCTTGCAATGTTGAGCCATGAAGCCTTTGTTAAAAAAATGGCACTGCAATACACAACAAAGAAAATCCTTTATTTATTTTATTAAATATATATGGAAAAGAATGAAAATTGGTCCAAATTAAAAGGGGGGGAAATGGGTGGGGTAGGGAAGGCAGAATAAAAACAGAGTAATTGCAAATAATTGACTTTTTTTATTTTCCGTTTTATTTTTTTTTTTTTTAAAAAAAACTTATGTTTTTTTTTTTAAAAAAGAAATAAAAAGTTTTCTTGATTCTTTTTACCTGAAAAAAAAAAAAAAAAAAAAAAGAAAATCTGTTAAGCAAATAAATATCCATCCAGAATATGAAGCCTGACTTTTTATTTTACTTTTACTTTTCGTTTATTTTTGCTTCTGGGGTGAGGCTTGGGTGGGAAGAAGGCTGCACTAAGCACCACTCTTCATGGAGGAACTCAAAAGTGTGTTGCAGTTCCTCTTTTTGGGGCTCAAACCTGCAAGAGAGGGTGAGGTACCTCTGAATCCAACCCCGAAACCTCAATCCTGTGGCAGCTGCTTTCTGAACCTGCTGAGATAAATGCACGTCAAGTTATTCTTGGTGAGATTTGGAGGTATTTCCCAGTGACCACTGGGATTTGCCTTGCTTTTACTGGTTTGGGCTATTCCTAGAGACCCAAAACCTGGATGGGAGCTGAAGACATGCCAAAGGCAAAAAGGAGAAAAAAAGTGTTGCGTCTAGGTTAGGTTTCCTGGTAGATGGTGTTTCTCTGGTTTCTTGGGGTAGATACAGCCTGTCTTAAGTTTTTAGGGATGCTGATGAGCTGCTTTTCATCACATCTAACCATCATGCACCGGTGCAAATGGAGGTAAAATGCTCTGATTCCGGTTTCTTTGTAGAGAAACTGCTGGGCAAAACAGTGGCCAAGCATCCCTAATCCTTAAAATCAGCCAGACACAACATTGTCTTTGCAGTCCCACTGGCGTGGCCAGGACCTGTCCTGCTGTGGGTTGCTGGACTTGAGTAAGGGTCTTGCTGAACCCAATGTCCTACCCAAGATAACTTAGGTTGGAAAAGATGTTCCACTTGAAAAGTGGAGTTGCTGATTTAAAAATAAATATTTTAAAGGAGTTTATTTCTAAATTGGGCAGTAAGCGAAAGAAAATAATTTTTTTTTTCAGAGGATCCCCTTAGGATTTTTGCGGTTGGTCAGGAAGGTATTTCTACAGATGTGGACATGGTTGACTGTACTTCATTGCAGGTGGAGAAAGGTTACACCTGCCTTCCTATCCCCATCCTACAACCTGCCACAGACGTATGGGTTTCTTTCATCATCATTTCTTAGGTGTCCCTATGAAGGGGTGAGGACTGACTTCATCACAACTTCTGGTGGCCACTGCTGCAAATTTTGCCTTTGGGAGATTTGGTCCATTTCTACTCTTTGCTATGTAAACGACTATCGTGGGGACATTTAAAGATGATTAAAAACCAAGCATAACTTCAGCTAAATCTCTCGCTTGCTTCCCTCAGGAACTAAAGCACCACTGCTGGAAACACTGTAAGGGTGATGGTGCTGTTCCCAAGCACAGCTCATCTTTAACTCTCTTTTCTCTCTTGTCCTGTCCTGGTTCACTACAGGGCCAGATCAGAGCAGTTAATTTTTTTGGATACTAGGAGATCAGAGAAGCATGGGAGGATGCAGCAGTGTCCAACAGTGCTCCTTGGGAATGGACAACTGGTCTGGGCGTTCAGTTCACCTCCGTGTCCAGCCTAGCTGATCCAGGGACCTCTACCTGCTGCTCTGCTGACGGGAAGCAAATTATAACTTCAGCAGCGAAGCCTGAAATGCTATCTAGAGCCCCAGGAAGAACATGAAATTCAGTCCCTTGTCCTAGTCCAGTCCCAGCTTTGGCCTCTGCATCTCAGTATTATCATGTAGCTTTGTAGGAAGCAAAGGGCAGATGATTTTTGCATAAAACATACCTTCAGAGGGCACTTCTCCAGTGCCATAGATACGGGAATACTTGGAAAGAGGAAAGGTGCAACTTGCTGTACAAAAATGGCCACAGTCTTTGCAAGGTTTGTAAATCAATGTCTGTGGCTTTGTCTGGATAGGGAGAGATATAAGGGGAAAAAATGCACCAACCAACACATACTTCCCCTCCTTTTCCCCCTTCTACATTATTTCTTAGGGCTTTTAAATCCAGAATGCATTTGAGATGATTTCCTAGCTTTCAGTGGATCTTACTAGTGGCATTGGGATGGACTGAACTTCTGAACTGGTTCCTCTGCCTCTGTATCTCATAGCAGCTTCATCCCTTTCGTTCTGTGTACTCTCAAAAGCTCAGTCTTTATTGATGTACCTAGCTGCACTAAATGAAGGGAAGAACTATCTTGGTTTTTTAAAATATACCTGATTTCTCTGTTGCATGTGTTATTGTCCAGTGATATTTTATGTGGCTGTGAGAAGCTGTTGATGTATCATGGATATTTCAGGTGTGTGCGTTCAGTGGTGAGCACCTATTGCACTTCTCATTCATAACGCAGTATTAATAAAGTAAAGCAGACATAACAATCTTCTGGCATTTGATAACTTTTTTCCTCCCACATTTTATTTAGCAGGTAAGTCATAAAACACCCTGAGGCTAAAGTAGCACAGTAGCTCCACAGCTCCCATTGCAGGTGAAGGGGAACCCCAGTCTGCAAAGACAAATAGACCCCATGTCCTAGGAGGGGTTCTGTCATTGTCACTGAGAGGCTGGGGGTGGCTTTCACCCCCCAGGGCACTGAATGATGCTTTGGCTCTCAATTGGCAGGGCTTTGCAGCAGACATGACTCCAACCTTCCAGAAAGGCATGGGATCCATGCAGGAATCTTTGCTGCACTCCCATCTGTGCACATCTGAGGAATGTTCTTGGTCATTAAAATCATGTCAGTGTTTGCAGAGCCCTGCGAGAGCCTCTTTCACTGCCTTCTTGTATCTGCCAACAGTGAACCAAAAGCCGAAGCTTCCAACTTGCCAGGCTCTGGCTTAGCAAACAGCAATAACATGGAGGCAGGAAATTTTTGAATTAGAGAGGTTTCTTTGCTTGGGCCATGTGGAAGGCCAAACTTTACACTCAAAATGGGCTGTTCTGATCTTAAGCTAAGAGCTCCCAAGAGCAACACGGCAAACAGTATTGGCTGGAAAGCATTAAGTATAGAACAGTTTCGGATACAAAAAAATGTGCTGCTCAAATATTTGAGTAATTCATAGATAGCAGCAGCAAAAACAAGTGCAGAACTCACACTCAGTCACCAGAAATAAAGTACCTGCTTAATTTTTCAAAATGACTAGAGATAAAATCAGCTTGTATAAACTTTTCAGAGCTCTTGTATCTATTTCATGGATATGTTTGTTCTTTGCTGGGCAGGTTTAGAAATAGTGTAGCTCACAATATTAGGACAGTGAGATGAAATTATACCAACGATTATAATAAAAAGTAATATATTTCCGTGCTTTTCCACAGCAGAATTGCTGGGACAATCTCTTTGTCTTCCTCCTGTCCTCCCATGAGTTTTAAACAAACTGAAGGCCATGTTCCTTCAGTATAAAACCATATCCTTCAGCTGAGTCAAACTCAAAAGGAGCTGATTTAAGAAGGCAGTTAAGATCTGGGTGTCTTGTTATAGAGCTTGTTAATACAAACATTTTGAAAAAAATTAAATCATTTATAAAATGAGATGTTCCCTAAAAGCACCCTGGTTTCTTGTCTACTGGCAGAAACCATTCTGCTGCATAGAAACCATCTCCTAATTATCAGACAAAACCACCTATGATGAAAACTCTTCTAATAACAGCCCTGTCTTTTGTCTTCTCTCCCTGAATGGAGAAACCATCTCCTTCATTTCATCAAGACGGTAATACAAGCTCTGCCAGCATTTTGGGTATGATTTTCTTAAGCTTCATGTATATCTCTGAGGGTATGCCTCCTACTTCCAGGACAGAGAATCTCCCCATCATCTGCCCTAACAGAAAAAAATCACCAAGAACAGGAATTTTGGAGACTTGATTTTCCTGTCTCAAGCCAGAAGGGCACACTGATAATGGTAATCTTTGTTTTCTTCACAGCTGGGGTGGAGCTGCAAAGGGAGGGAGGCTATTAAGAGAATATTAAGACTTCATCTTCCAAGACATTGATGCTTCTGTTCCTCCTCCCTCTCCCCTCCGTTCCCCATGCTTAGCAAAGAAAGCGGCGGGAGTATTATTTCTCAAGGCCTACACTGACGTCAATACGCAGGGTATTTATTTATGAAATTGAATCTAACAGTGGGGGAGAGAAGAGCGGAGGAAGATGGACGCGCAGAGCTAACAGCTGCCAAGTTATAATAGAGCAGCAACCTTCCAGTATTTTTCTACCCTCTTTCTGGGGGGAGGGATGTGGTGTCCAGAGCTTCAGAGGCCCAGGAAAAGCAAGACAGAAGAGAGAATCAGTAAAGGTAAACTTAGCATTGAGAGTAGAGGAAAGGTACAGTAGAGGGAAGACCTAAACAAATTAAATAGCCTATTTTTGATGCTGGCATACTCAGGTTCAATCCTTATGCAGTGAGGGTAGCACTGTAGATGCCTTCAGACAAGCTCTGGCCAGGCTCTAGCAGCCTTTTCTCTCAACCACTTTGTTTTTCACATAGAAAAAACAGCAAGACTTGGAGTATGAGCCCAAGAAATAATTTCTCCTTTTGATGTCCTTTCATCGCTCCCAGTTTCAGACTCAGGCAGAAAAATGGCTGTCTGGGAAGCCCAGCACTGAAGTTAACATGAAGATTAACTTGTCCCCTGCAGTCAATGAGAAACAGTTTTCCAAAACGGAAATTTTTCTGTTGATGTTACCATGTGCAGAAGCACAGAAAGATGAAACTCAGAAAAGGAAGTGTAGTTTCTTTTCTTCCTCATGGAGGATGCAAGCCCAAGTGCAGAGCATCCCTAGGAGGGAGGAAAGCTGAGGAGACTGAGGAGCACAGATCACCATAATAACATGGTGCCTTCATCTTCAACTCTGGCAAGCACTGGGAGAAGATGCCTTTGGGCATCCCTCACCAGCCTGGAAGTCATGCATAGAAATGTGCTGCCTTGAGAATGGGAGTAGAGGAAGATGGCTTTTGCCTTTCCCAAGTACAGTTGTTTAACATAGGATAGGGCTGGGCAGGGGGAGGAGGGAAAGGAAAACACCCAAGTGAGGGTGGAAGTCAAATTCCTCCTCCTTAAGCCTCTGAACTCCTACGGGCTTATTGCTGGAAAATAACGAAAGCCTTTGCTGCACTGCTCCTTTCCCAGCCTGAGGGAAGGCATAGCATGAGGTGCAGCTGAAGGAGCCTTGCAGGTTTTTTTGTCAAAGCCCCTGTCTTTTTTGGGATTCCCCTGCGACTTCCCATTGCCACACACAAAGAAGAGGCAATGCCCTGGATGAATCCCTTCCTGCAAAGGCTCCATTCATGCCCTTGCAAACAGCGTCAAGGTGTCAGTCAGCCCCAAGGTTATTGTTTCTCCAAAATAAGGGAAGACAGACATGTTCTGGAGATCTGTTTACAAGTCGGACTATCTCCGGTTATATAATGACACAAGCCTGGCTGCCAGCAAATTGTTGCTCTGAGCTGGGGAAGACAATTAGATCGCCTCTCAAGGCGGTGAGCGTGCACAATACAGGCTTTGTGCCATCCTGCCACCAGCCCCGGCATATGTGAGTGAGCCCGGCTCACCCGCTGCCTTTGGAGGAAGAAGTGGTGAAGGGAAAGGAAAAGCCTTCGGCTGCAGAGGGGCAGCATCCACATACCAGGGTTTGCTGCCAAGAGCTGGGGGGCGCCGGGAATGGAGCCCATCTGCGAGCACTTTCCTGTCCTGGCAACAAAGAGATGATGGTAAATTCATCGTCACGCCACAGGGCAGAGACATCTCTGACCCCTCTGCTGAAAATGGGTTGGGAAGTTTTGGTGTTTGGCTTCCTCCACTTCCTGGTGTGCTAATGGGTCTAGGCTCTGGCTGAAGCTCCTGGCACTGCCTGCAGAATCAGTGGAAAAATGTGGAATCTATAGATGGGAAATACCAAACCCACTCAGAAATGTTCTTACTTAAAAGAGAAAGGTGATTTCCGGGTGAACTTGCATTCCTGTTCTCAATGGATATACAAGAAAGCAGGGCATTGGAAAATGCATTCTTTGGACTGCTGCAATGCAAGCTACGATGAATGGTAGCTGGGTCCCACTCAGAAACACACCTGGGCAGCAGTACATTTGTAGTAGGGTTTTGCTGGCAAATCTGCAATGCGCCTGGCTGGGGGGAAGGACTGGCCACTGCTATCGGGTCACCATGGTGTGACTGGGGCATGCCATGGAGTTGTGTGTGAAGACCATCTCTCAGCTCTCCTATGTGCAACAGTGGCCCTGGTTTCAGCAGACAATGACATATGGAGAGAAAAGATGGTCTGGAAATAAAATACTCGATGTCGTCAACCGCCACAGATTAATTCCATGAAACTGCTCATTGCTGCAAGTTAGTGAAAGAAAAACGCTGGGAAGAGAATGTCATCTCTGTGATGAATAAGGGGACATGTAGCTGCGTTTCACAGGCGAAATGTTGATAAACATAGCTAAACCCTCATGCTTCAGAGGAGCTGAGTGCTGATAGCTCAGGAGGCAGAGAGGACTTCTGCTGGCAGCTTGCTAGGACATGGCTGCCTACGTTGAGCAATTTTAAATCATCCTCTGCAGGGTTGCCACTTGCTTCATGGGAAGCTGAGTGTTTAATTAAATATGCTACAACTCTGAAGCGATTGGGAGGTCCTTACTTGCCTGGACAAAGATGCTTCATAGTATTTTTTTCTGTTGAGAGCATGGCAAATATCTTTATGTTAGTCACACTGGTTGCAAAAGTAATGTGTACGTCTACACTGCAGATAAACAGGTGCATCCTCAGCTTGTAGAGCTCCCTCGATGTTCATGAAGCACCCCTGTGCTGCACGCCCACCATACAGTTTACTGGATGTCCAACCCATCCACACAGTTGTCAGTAAAGCCCTAATGGCAACTGTGTACTTGTCTAAGACACAATGCTACCCCCAGCCCAGCCCAGCCCAGCCCAGCCCAGCAAAAACAGTTCCCTCTGGAAGTGAGTGGTATTTCTTCATCTTTCAAATCACTTCAAGCAGTTTGTCTTGCAGACTTTCTGACCATATTTACATAAAATGCATCCTTCTTTTTTTCCTGTTCCTGGTTCCATGCATAGGGTCATTTGAGATGATGTACTCAGAGGTCACTGTGACACACACACACACACCAGAGAGCACGCTATGCTTTCAGTGGGTACTCAGAAATGTTTATGCAGGTGGTAGGCTCTTGGTTTCCCTAGGCACTCGCAAGAAGTTTACACACCAGCACAAGGAGAGAAAATGCTAAACCACTGGTTACTGCCAGGAGCTCCATGAGTTTGTCTACAAAGTGCAGCTTGTAGATGTGAATAACCTCACAAGAGCTCTAGAAGTGAAGCTGGGAGTATGGCTTACTGGTAAAGTTGGGGATGGGAGTGTGAAGAGGCTTCCAGGAATGGCTTGTGCGTGTGTACAGCATGGTTAGGAACAGTTCCTCCTTGGGATCTGAGTGCAGGCTATTATTTATATCCCCATAACTCTGCCAACATGTGATGTTTGCAGCATTAGAGCTGGAACTCAAGCTCTGAGCAAGCTGGAGGCTTTCATTCACAACTGCAAGATGCAACAAGACTCTCTGGAGCCTGAAGGCAAGTGAGGCCATACACAAAAGTAGCCCAAGCCCTTTGCAAGTTCCACCTTACAGCTTAGTTTCCATACAAAATAAAACAAGTATATTCAAGTTGGAAAACAAATGACTAGGAAGTATATGAGAGACATTTCTGAGCTTGTGAGCAGCATGGGAGCAGGGATGGGGCAGGTTTTGCTGTCTCTTCCTGTACAAGAGCAGGCAGCTTTACAAGAAGTTAGTAGGAACTGGACTGAAAAACAAACAAATGGAGGTGGCTTTTCATACAACAGGTAGCAGATCTGTGGATCTTCTTATCAAAGGATGTTGTGAATATGAGAAGTTTATATAGATTCAAGGAAAGTTCACATAAGAGAAATTCACTGAGAATTACTAAATACATAGAAACAGTATCTGGCTCAGGAAGTTCCTGAGATTAAAATAGTTGGAGGCTGGGAGAGCACTGAGGGGAAGTACTGTATATGTTTGCTCTTGTTCTTACTTCTCCTTGGGTTTCCACTCGTGGGCTCTGTTGGGGTCCGGATGTTAGGTTAGTCAGACCGTTGGAACTGTTTTTCCATTCTTATGTACCTTCATATTCACGAGAGATAGCTCTATCCTGTTCTTGTATGGTTACTTCCCAAAGGTCACCATCTTCAACCATCCTCACCCTTGCTACATTCACCATAGCTCAGGCATTGCACGCGTCTTTTTCCAGGTTGCAGTTGACCAGCAGCTTAAGATCCTGAGTGCTAGTAGGCAATTTTTTCAAACAACTCTTTTTGTGATGCCTGCTTTATCATCATCCCCCAGTAGTCCATCACTCTGAGGGTTTGTTGTTATCAAGTGTTTGGCAATAATGTCACACTGCTGCTCCTCTTGCCTCCTTGTTGTCCTATTTGTTCTCACCTCAGTGAACAATGTCAAAACTGTTGTGAAGCCAGCTGTCTGCAGTAAACTAGAATTCTACTCTGGTCACTAGTTTGCTCACTTTGTTCCAAGTTTGGATATGGAAATTGAGTCCTTATTGGTATCTGTGTTAAAAAATGCCAAAGCTGTTGAGACAGCACATATCTCAGATAAACTGCTTTGGGACTTTATTCATCCTACTTGGGATATGTTTTAAAAGGTTTCTTAGTAGTGATAACAGTTAGAGTCTTTTCTACCCCTCTCTTCCCTGGAAAACAGTATTTGAAAAATGAGTCTCTGAATAACAACTTGGGGGCCTTGTTGGCCTTCCCTTCACGTCTTCCCAGCTACTCCTTTGAGGTGCCCTGTCCTAGGTCTCTCACTATGACTTAGAGAAACTGCTGTGAACCTAGAGCGATCAGAATGACAGCGATCAGAATGACAATGGAGAAAAGATGTATACCTGGAGCCCATTCATCCTGTTCTCTCTCTCAAAGGGTTAGAGGACAAAGCATTCAAGGCTATACCAAGAGCTATCTCCTGAGATAAATAAATCAGTTCAAGACTTTGGGGACTTCATAGCAAGCCATTTGTTGTGGAAATAATACACCAAGCTCTGTCGCAGTTCAAAGCTGTCTGGGGTTGATGGTATCTTCTTATCAGTATATTTGCAGTCCTGCAGGATTACTTGGTGCAGAATGATTGCTGTAACTTTGTTATCCCTTTTCGCACACCCAGTGTGGATCCCACTGAGGAAGCTTCAAAACTAGCCAGGCACCATTCGGAGATCTCTAAAAGTGTACTGCTGTCGCGATGGGTGGAGTAGGATTTTTGCTTTCAGTGACATACACATTGTTGATACTCTTCTTACTTTTTGTTGTTGCTCACATAATGGCATAAGCTATTCTTAGCTTCAGGGAACCTAATCTTTAAAAAAAAAACAAACAACACTCCCCTCTGTGAGCCATTTCCTCAATAATAATGATGTAGCCGGGAGGAAAGAGGTAGATCAAATTATGTAGCCCTCTTCACCAAATAAGGACCCTTGTAAGGTTGTCCCCAAGCATTGCAAGGCCTAGGAAGGACAGGGAGGGCTTTGGAGTGGAAGAGTGAATCAGCACAGCCATCACGTCACACACGCATGAATAATACCTCTCGCTTCCTTAGAATTGTACGTTGTGATAAAGTCCTTTGCTGCCTTTTTCGGTATTCCAGCATCTGCCCGAGAAGAGTCAGATATGAAATTAGGTTTCCTGTGCCTTAATAGATTAATTTAGTTTAAACTAAAAATGAGGGCACATGTACTGTCGGGAGCCAAGAGGCCTCAAATGACATACATCTTCCTTTTTATCCTTTTTTTTCTGTATGTGCTTGGTGAGTCTAAACATCAATTAAAATGTGTTTTCTCCAAGATGTTAAATGTTTACCTCTACAATCAATCCCTCTTCTCACATGCAAGGGCACACAAATACAAAGATGATGTCCACACTGTCATCTGCCTCTTGGGAACCTGTGGAGGCATTTCTGTGCCACTGGAGAAATACTACTAACTCCTTTTCTTGTCCTTGAAATTTTCTGTCTGAACAGCTGTTCTTGTGCAGAATACAATAGTTCTCCTGACTTCCTTCTGATCATGTGAAGGATAACTCCCTGGCTCATGTTATTCTTCCGATGTGCCTCATGGCTGGAAAGATGCAGATTCTACACCTTATCTAGCAGTGGATATTGCAGAAGAGATCCTGGGTGAGAACAAACAAATGAATCCAGGGACAAAAATGTACTTCCACTAGAGAATCATAGAATCCTCACATTGAAATGTTATATTTTCCTTCAGAGGCTGATAACAGGTTTCCTTCTCACAGAGGGGACATGGATGGGAATTTCCATGGTGACTGTGAAGACATCATCTTTATCTGAAGGTAAATGAAGATAACTTTTTCCATGTGACCTAGTGAAGGCTACTAAGTATCTTGGATAGTCCTAAATGAACTTTCTTACATTTTTAAGCTCTGTGCTGCTAAAACAAGAGTTTGCAGTTTTGCTCTATCCCTATAGTGCTACAGATACAGGATTGGCAGGAGACTGCTGTGCCTAGTTAAAAATGAACATGCAGTAGTGCTTGCTTCACTCAGAGGATACCAACTTGAGCCTTTAGGACAAAATATAATAAGAAAAAGATGGAAGAAAGGTTCTACAAATAATAGGGTTACTGAATGCAAAGTAAAGGAATTGTGTTAAAATCTGCTTCAGGTCTAGATGCCCCATCCAGGGAAGGGGCAACCACCACTTCTCTGAACAACCTGGGCCAGGGCCTCACCACCCTCACACAAAAACGCTTCTCCCTAAGATCTCACTTCAATCTCCCCTCTCTCAATTTCAAACTGTTGCCCCTCCTGCTGTCCTTGCACTCCCTAGTCAAGAGCCCCTCCTCAGCTTTCCTGGAGCCCCTTTCAGTACTGGGAGGCTGCTCTAAGGTCTCCCTGGAGCCTTCTCTTTTAGGCTCAACAATCCCAGTCTCCCAGCCTGTTCTAGTAGCAGAGGTGCTCCAGCCCTCTGATTACCTCTGTGGCCTCCTCTGGACTCACTCCAACTGATCCATGTTTTTCCTGTGCTGAGGAATCCAGAACTGGACACAGGGCTCCAGGTGGGATCTTAGCAGAGTGGAACAGAGGGGCAGAATCCCCTCCCTCGCCCTCTGGTCCCACTGCTTTGGATGCAGCCTAGGACATGGGTGGTTTCTGGGCTGTGAGCACACTTTGTGGCTCATGTGGAGCTTCTCATCCCCCAGCACCCCAAGTCCTTCTCCTCAGGGCTGCTCCCAGCCCATTCTCTACCCAGCTTGGATTTGTGTAACTGATCCAGACTCCCGACACAAGCCCTGCCTTCTCCCAGAAGAGGCCTCTTTGTAGGCTGCCCACCACCTCATGTTGGCGGTCAGGGTGAGTCACAGAAGGGTGTCCAGAGGGATCTCCACCAGGAATCCTTCCTCACCTCACAAAACCCATTCAGGACTCTTCCCTGGCCCACAGGACATGCCCATAAAGAAAATGTAGTCAAACTTGTTCTCCAGCATCTTGACAGTCTCCTCCACGCTGGCTGTCACCACGATAAAGCAGTCCTGGAGTACAAGAGGAGGAGTCCCCTGGTGTCAGCATCTGCCCAGGCTACTCTGTCCCCATCCTCACCAAGAACATCCCGGACTGCTGGATGTGTGGATGCTAGCTGGGTGTGGAGGAAGAAGCTGACACCAGGGATGGTGCTGCTATGAGCGAGGAGGGTTGAGAACACCATGGACCTGGGGCAGGAGCAGGGACAAGGAAAGGGTGAGGTTCTTACCTTGTCCAGGTACCTGGGCAGTGCTTCAGCCACGAGTTTCTCAGTGTTCTTGGTCATCTCCAAGGGTTTGACGATGACACGGTTACCTGGGTGTAGATGGACAGGACATCAGAGTAGTGACATGGTGACAGCAAGCCCTTCTGGCACCCCANGGTGTCCAGAGGGATCTCCACCAGGAATCCTTCCTCACCTCACAAAACCCATTCAGGACTCTTCCCTGGCCCACAGGACATGCCCATAAAGAAAATGTAGTCAAACTTGTTCTCCAGCATCTTGACAGTCTCCTCCACGCTGGCTGTCACCACGATAAAGCAGTCCTGGAGTACAAGAGGAGGAGTCCCCTGGTGTCAGCATCTGCCCAGGCTACTCTGTCCCCATCCTCACCAAGAACATCCCGGACTGCTGGATGTGTGGATGCTAGCTGGGTGTGGAGGAAGAAGCTGACACCAGGGATGGTGCTGCTATGAGCGAGGAGGGTTGAGAACACCATGGACCTGGGGCAGGAGCAGGGACAAGGAAAGGGTGAGGTTCTTACCTTGTCCAGGTACCTGGGCAGTGCTTCAGCCACGAGTTTCTCAGTGTTCTTGGTCATCTCCAAGGGTTTGACGATGACACGGTTACCTGGGTGTAGATGGACAGGACATCAGAGTAGTGACATGGTGACAGCAAGCCCTTCTGGCACCCCAGATTGAGGACAAAGTGCCCTCACTGGTGCCCAGCATGGCCTGGATCTCCAGCCAGAGGACAGGTTCTGCTCACCAGCAGCAATGGCCCTGATGAGGGGCTCCATGACGAGGTTAATGGAGTAGTTCCAGGGCACGATGATGAGCACCACCTCATAGGGGTCCTTGCAGATGAAGGTCGAGTCCAGCCAGGTCACCTGCAGGACAGCAGGAGAACTGTATTGCACCACCATCTCCATGCCCACAACCCATCCATCTCTCCCCAGCAGGCAGGTCCTTCCCCCCATCCTCTCCTTCATCTTCCCCCTACCGAGATTCCTCCCCACATGCTCGTCCTTCATCCAGTGGGACAGGGTGTTCAGCGTCTTGTGGAGCTCGTTCTTGCAGAGAAGGATCTCAGAGAATTCAGCTTAGAAGGGTGGCTGGGGATGCAGAGCACTCTTTGAGGTCCCTTTCAACCCAATCCATTCTGTCATGCTCAGAAACAGGGCAAATACACGATACTTCCAAACATTTTTGGAAGGCTGGATGGGCCAGACCTTGGCACTGACCTCCAGTCGCAGCCCTGGGACCACACAAGCTGCGAGCACCACACCAGCCAGACCTCACTGAAAGTGCTCACTGCCTGGCAGGACAGGGAATAAGGTCCCATTCCTTTCTGCAAAGGGAACATCTTGCTCTGCATCAAGTCCATGAAGGTGGCATCAATGCGGCAGCGCTTCCCAAACCCCACATTTGAGCCTTCCCAATGCACGTGGGAGTCAGGACCCTGCCCAGATCAGGAAAGGACAAGCACAAAGGGTGCAGAAGCAGATGAGAATGGAGTGAAACTCAGAACACACCTTTCCCTCATGGGACTGGGCATTTCTCTGGGTCTCCTCAGCATAAGAGCTGGATGCTTTAAAGTAGGGAAAATGGTGCAGATTCTATCTATCCAGACTGTGGAAAGGATGGGAAATGCCTCCAAAGTGGTGGACTGAGATGGACAACAGGAGGTGATGAGCCCTGCGTGGTTTGAGAGGCTCTGGCTGTGGGCGAATGAGCTGTGCCAAAATGGCTGGAGCCATCTAGGATGGGTCTGCTCTGCCTCTGCCCTTGGTGACCCTCGCACCAAAAGTGCTGCCAACACTGAAAGAGGCAGCCCAGGGAGGTGGTGGAGTCCCCATCCCTGGAGGGATTAAAAGGATGTGGAGATGTAAGGGACATGGTTTAGTATTGGAGTTGACAATGTTTGGTTTATGATTGGACTCAATGATCTTAAAAGTGTTTTCCAACCTAAATGATTCTATGATTCTAGTCTATTCTGTGCCTTATTGCCTTCCCATTTTAAAAGCAACCAGTTCTATAAAACTTTGAGTCAAAACTGGTGCCAGCTGTGATCACGGACAGGAGTCTACGACACGGGTCCTTTCTGGAGTTTTCATACCTCAAATACCTGCAAATACCAAAAGGAGTCATAAGGCTTGTCACCAATTTTTCTGCCATCCTCTTTTTCACCTGTAAATCCCTGCCACATTCAGCAACTCAGTGGTATGTTCAAAAGTGGACAGAAGCATCTTTTCCTCTCAAGTAGAGTCTTGAAATCATAAAAATAAAACATAAACCTTGTTTATCCCACCTGCTCTATATTTTGGGTGGTGGTACTGCCTAACTCATTGGGTTTATGACACAGGTACTATTGCATTGGTTCTCTGGTTGCAGTCATAAAAACTTCCATTAAGCCTCTCCTGTAATGATCAGCACTACCAGGCACGCAGTAACACCTACACAAGCAAATGGCACAGCACCAACTGAGGGTGCATCCCAGGTGTTCTCTCAGGACCATATCTTACTGTTACATATTGACATTATCTCTTGAGACACAGCAAACTCAAAACTAATTTTTAATGAAGTGTAATATCGTGCTGTTAAGAAATGCACCTTCCTCATTGCACTGCCATGCTGTATCAACTTAGTGCTTCACCCAGTCATAATAAAAGATAAAAAGTCCTAGCTCTTGTGCTGCTTGCGGATTTTGCTGGCCATGGTCATCTCCCCTGGTTTCCTCGCCTCTGACCAATATGTTGTTGTGGTCACCCACAGGCTCGGCTGCTAAGCCCACAGGGGCAAGGTCTCTCCTCCTCTTGAAGTGCTAAGCACATCAGGCCCTGGGACCACTGCAGGAGGCCCTATGTAGTACCACAGTCATTGCCGCCACCACTGCCTCCTCCCAGCCAGCTGGAAGGAGCCGAAAGTTTTTGACCGTCTTGTCTTTCTTCCTTTTTGAAGTGGAATTTCAAGGAACTGTGTCAAGTCAACAGTCTGGGACAAAGAAAAAAAAAACAACAAAAAACATCACTACATCAGGAACACCCTGGAATTTCCTAGTGATTGCTGATAGCAGATGAAAGCCACTGAAGGCAGCATCAATGATTACGATGATTAATGCCTCTTTCCATGTGAATACTACCAAAGGAGGAGAGCTACATTCCTTTGTCTTGCTCATCTGCCCCTTGTGCAGACCTTTCTCTCTTTTTGAAATCCAAAAATGGCTCTTAAGAAAATAAGTTGTCCCAGCCTCACAGCTTGTGTCGCTATTCTAAGCCTGTCCTCTGAAGGCTGGTCAAAGTTAAAGCGACAGTATTTCAAGTCTTTTCCCTCCCCTTTATTACCGCCTCCACTAAGGGGACTCCATTTTAATTATTATTTAGGAAAAGACAGCTGCTTCCTGTTTGTATCATTAATTTATTTTGTTTCCTGAAGGGAAACTTTGGTGAAAAGAATCTGTGGATAGCTGGAACGTCTCACAAAATATCACTGGCTACACGGGCCAAGGTTAAATACAATAGCTAGGTTTATTTTTAAATGGTTTTTTTTCTAAGTCCATGCCAAAGCAGAGAATAAAATTCTAGCTCATGTAATGAAGCTTTTACAGTAAATTCTGCCTTTCCTACATAACTCCCCAGAAGGGAGACAGGCATTCTTAGTTACAACAAAAGCTAAACCACCAGTTTTCCTCCAAGTATTATGAAAACCAAGACTGGAGGGAGACGAGGTGTGGTTCCCTTTCTCCAGTTTCTCAAAACCTCACACTCTGGTGAATTTGATATGCTGAAATCATGCCTGGCCATCATGATAGCCTTTTACAATGAGATGAGTGGCTCGGTGGATGAGGGGCGTGTAGTGGATGTTGTTTACGCCAATTTTAGTAAGGCTTTCAACACTGTCTCCTATAACATCGTTCTAGACAAACTGATGAAATACAGATTACGTAAATGGACAGTGAAATGGCTTGAAAGCAGGCTGAACTGCTGGGATCAAAATGTTGTGATTGGTGGCATGCAGCCCATCTGGAGGCCAGTCACTAGTGGTGCATCCCAGGGGATGATACTAGGGCCAGCAGTGTTTAATGTCTTCATTAATGACCTGGATGGTGAGACCAAGGGCACTCTTGACAAGTGGGTTTTTTCGCAAAAACAGGAGGTGATACTGATGGTTGTGGTGCCATTTCAGAGGGACTTCAGGAGGACGAAGGCATGGGTCAACAGGAATCTCATAATGTTTAAAAGGAATTGCGATGTCCTGCACTTGAGGAGGAACAAACTCAGACACCAGTATGAACTGAGGGCTGCCATACTAGCTGGAAAGCAGCTCTGCAGAAAAGGACCTTAATGTCTTGGTGCACAACAAAATGACCAATAACCAGCAATGTGGCCTCATGGCAAAGATGCCAAGAATATCCTGGGCTGCATTAGGAAAAGCGCTGCCGGCAGGTTGAGGGAGGTGATACAACACTGGAAAGCTGAGTCCAGTTCTGGGTGCCCCAGTACAAAGCATGGATGAAGTGGAACAAGTTCACCAAAAAACCCCAAAGATGATTAAGGGATTACAGCATCTGTTATCTGAGCAGGAGCTGAGAGAGCTGGTACTGCTTAACCTGGAGAAGAAAAGGCTCAGGAGAGATTAATACATAATAAGGTGGAGGAAAGTTGGAGCTAGACTCTTCCCAGAGGGGGATGCCCAGTGCCAGGATGAGATACCATGGGCACAAGCTGAAAGAAATTCTATTTAAACATTTTAAAAATTATTATTATTATTTTTAACTGTGCGGGTGGTTGTACGTTGACACAGATTTCCCAGAGAGTTTGCAGAGTCTCCATCCTTGGAAATACTCAAACCGCAACTGGGCAGGGTTTTGGACTGATTCTTGCTGACCCTGCTTGAGTTGAATAGTTGAAGTATGTGATCCCGTAAGGTGCCTCCCAACTTCAGCTACTACGTGATCTTGTGAACCCAAGACTGCAACAAGAGGACCCAGAGTGAACGAAGTGTCAGAGCTCTTCTAGACCTGCAGTGAGACATAAGTCACAGTATCACAGTATCGTAAGGTTGGAAAAGACCTTTGAGATCATCGAGTCCAACCGCTGATGCCATCGAGTCATATCGCTGATGCCATCATTGACTATTCGAGTTCCACCTTGCACACGGTCAGGTCTGTTACAGTAGTTTTGAAAGGCGTTGACACTCTTTTTCCTGGTTTCTTTTCTTTTATTTGGTTCTTTCCTTCACTAAGATCTTTCACGTACCAAGTTGCTTTGATGGAAACCACTATTTAAGAAAGAAAAATTGTACAAGCCCATTCTTCTACCCCCTTTTCCTATACTGAGTACAGCTTAAAACTGAATAATGAGTATTTGTTCCCTCAGAAGAGTATTTATCACTGAAAAGAAGAGGTAGGATATGCTAAGATATACTCCAGGAAAGGAATTGTAAAGGCTTAATAACAGAGTAGGCAACATTTTAAATACAGGGAAAACTACATATTATTCGTTGCATATCCGATCACTAAAATGATTGAAGGTTCACTGCATCCTTCCCTTGGAAAATAACTTCATCTTGAACTGAACACTCAGTTCAGCAAAGTTAAAAACCACTGAAAAGCAACCTTATAACAAAAAAACCTGATAACTTTTGGACTGTCTATGCTAACATTGCTGACAGCAAGCTGGTGGAGGATTTTCAGCAGAAAGTGATTGCTGCATGTGAACTTGTGTAGAGAAAGAAAAGTAGGATGAGTAATATGCTTGAGAAGGCATATCCTCCTGTCCTCCTGTGCCACAGAAATGTGGCATCCTTCAGCTGCACGTGATGAGCAGAATGAATGGACGAGTACTGCAACTGCATGCAGAATTAATGTGTCACATCCCAGAAAAGGGTTCTTTCCCCAGGAAAGAAATAATATTACAATGTGCATCATTGAGCACTCGGTGCAGGCAAGAACCATCATTTAAAATTGTGATAGAATTTGAGGTTTGCCACGCTGGGGCTAACTGCAACCAGCTGATAGGGTTTCCAGTGTTGTCTGCATTACTGCTGGGTTGCAGCTCACTCCCTGCCAGTTAACACATGCTGTGCTGCTCAACTCTTTTCCAACAATGCTTGTGTCAAAGGCTGGGCTCCCACTCCACTGCCGTGGCTGGGTGAGGCAGGACCCTTGAATTATAAAAGACTTGAACTTCCTTTTTATCCAGGAGATGGGTGGGAGTCTTTTGATGATAGTATTTCCTGCTAGAGGGACAGAATTAAGAGAAAAAATAAAACTTTAACCTCTTCACTCAACTATGGAGAAGACAGTCTCACCATTGGGTAAAGTTTATTCTGCTGGGATATACACAAGGTCAACAGCAGCTTTCTCCAGGAATATTAATCTTTCACCCCTCAGACCGTGCCATGGGTAATTAATCACTTGATTGCATAACTTCTTGTAAGACAGGAAAAATAAGCTGCCTCTGCCAGCTTTTTGGACAAGTTATTTCACATACATTTGAACTTTCTTCCAGTACTTGTTAGGTTTTGATTGCAATGAATGAATTGCATCCAAACTCTTTCCCAGCCACACAGGAGCCAGACAGCATGGAGGCATGCGACATCCTAACTCGACACTGGGGAGTGGGTCACTGCACTGTTTCAGGGGGATCCATCCAGCCTCCCAAGAGGTGAGGGGAAGTACAGCATCCAACAGAGCAGCTCAGCCCAGGACAGACAGCAAAGCACCACTTTACCCTACGTTTTACATCTGTATGTAATTGAAAGTGGGATCTGGCCAAGCTTCTGTTGACTCCAGAGAGCTAGAACTCACTTAAGAGTGAGGAAATCTTGGAGTTTAATCCTAGAAAGTGAAATTTTGTTGGGCTACAATCACCTAGGAGGTACCACTGGGATGGGCTCAGCTGCAGGAGACCTTCTGGACCTAAAACCCACATAAAGTTGTGAGGAATGTTGAGCCAATGGCATTGCTGAAGTGGCTGAATATTAGCTAGCCCCATCTCCCCAACCTGCCATGGGACTTGCTCTTTCTACAGCTTCATTAAATGTATGTGAAAAAGCAAAATTTCCTTTAAAAACATTTTATGTCCCATAGGGTAACAAAATGGGATATGATGTCCGGTGACTACCTTGTGCCTCGTGCTCATGTAGACACTAACCAGCCTGCTTCCAACCCTGGGTCTCTGACTTAGGGTAGTGGAGAAGGCATCCCTGTGTGCCACAGTACTGGTGTACCCTTTAGCAGCCCTTAGCATTTCATCACCTCACTGCTGCCTCCAAAGCTCTTTGGACTGTCCCAGCAAAATATTTGATAAGCTTCACCCTCACCTTTGTGTGGCTCAGACCACTTTATCTCAAAGTTATTCAGGTTGGTGGTGACACAAAGGGGCTAAACCATGGAAGAAGTCAGGAGTTATGTCCTTCTGGGTCCTAAAATGGAGAGCCCTCATAAATGCACTGAAAGGGAAAATGAAAAAAATTTAGTGGCCACAAGAAACAGAAATGGACTGGGCTGATGGATGAAAACACTATTCTTTAACAGCTCCTGGAAAAGCAGCTGGGAAGCTTGGTTTGAAAGCATTCCTGCAAATATCACTTTATCCTTTGACTTTAGATAGCCCTTTGACAAAAACTGAGAGAGACATTTCCCTGTGTTAAGTTTTTTGAGAGCACTGCAGGAAAGGTGCTAACAAAGAAGATGGCTTAGCACTGCATGCTATTAAGTATTACTGTGTGTTAAAAGTGTTATGGGTGACACATGGGGAACCAGCACAGTGAAATACAGTTTTTCAAAGCCATAATGAGCAGGGAAAGAGAGCAGAGCAGAAATCCCATGAATACGCAGGCACTCTGCACCAGCTGCTGCACAGGATTGTGCTTGCACCTCATCTGCTTAGCCGAAGGCGTCTTGGTGCTCTCCCCTGCCATTCCACAGCCCTTAAACGTCTCTGGAAAGAGGGAGGCAGAAAGCAGCTTCTCACCTGTCCAGGGTGCTGGAAACCTCCAAGAAACACCCTACACCTTTTTCGTTGGTTGCTCTGGCTTATGCTTCGTGGAGTAAAACCATCTATCAAGCAAGCTGTGATGAGAGCTCTGACGTCTTCCCGGTCATGCACATCAACACGTGCTTCTCACTGTGGAACGTGTGGCCACAAGCAGCTCATACTCCATCTGGCCATAGTTAAAGGGCTATCAGGAATAGGTCATTCACATGGATTTCCTCCAAATTGGGTACTGCACCAATATAATGGCATGACATTGCTGAAATAGAGACAAATTAAAACCAAGGGCAGACGCAGTTATTCCCCAGGTACAGTTCACATGAATAAACAAGATAAAGCCTGGGAAGAAAAGCGCAGGAAATGGTTCTATTTACAGCTTGATCACACATCTTCCAAAAGCAACTGAGCCAGCTGGACAACTTACTATCTTCAACCACTCTCCTGCTGCAGGATGCTGCCCCTCCAGATTGGTTGGCAACGAACTGAAAGTAGCTTAGAAAGCAACCACCCAGGCAGTTCAGACAGCATATCAAAAAATTTAATGACTTCCAACCAATGATGGTGAGAAGCAGGTAAGGACAGAACAGAGGGTCTGGTGTCTTCAGCCAAAAGGTGACTAACATAGCAAGCAACTAGATGATTTTTGAGGCAACAGCAGAAGAATCGGTAGGAACCACTTTACCCAAATATCTCATGGCTCACGGACCATAAAGCATTCCACTTTCCATCTGTGGAAACCTTGCTGCCAGCTTCGTTTCCTGGAAGGAGAATCTATTTAAACCAAGGCTTGGCTACCCCCGTGACAGGCCATGTAGAGCCAGTTAAGGTCAGAAATCAGGAGGCTCAAAGCCACTGTAAAACTTCAGAAGTAATAATACTTCATGTTCATTTGATCAACTCAAGAATACTTCACCTACCCTCATCCTTGCTTTCTCTGTAGCTAAGGGAGGCAAAGGAAGGAGGAATACCATAGTCTAATCAGCGGAGTATCACCTTATCATGAAGCTCCTACAGAGTCCTTGGGCCAACAATATGCCATAGGTGGATGCAAATCAGCAAAGCTACATTAAAAATGAAGTCATTTTCAGCAGACTGAATCAGGAGACAGCCATTTCAGTTTACACAGTTACAGCACTTGCACTGGGAGCATCCAAGCTGAGCAAGCCAAAGACTTCATTTCCCTGAACAAAATTCAAATAGACAGCTGATGGTGTGGTTGCTGGTCTCTACTGAGTGACACCCTTATCTTGACTCTTGACCAATGGCGTCAAAGGTGGCTTTCGGCAAAGTGTCCATCAGCACCAGATTCCTGTGCCTCTTCTCCAAGGGGCTGAATACTGAAGTATGGTGTTAGCGCTTTGAAGGAATTGCTTTTTTAAGGTCAGGAACTATTGTTTTTTTCTTAGCTGATTGCAAATCAAATATTCTGTTTCAATAAACTGAAGATTAAATTACCCTGGATTTTGCACATGCTTGTAAGAGTGTGCAGATGTGTGAGTGGAGGAAGGAATTGTTGAGGACAGCATAATTAGGAAAACTTCAGGTTGCATAATGTCTGGAGACTGCAAGTTAATATGGGACTGCTGCTGTCTCATGCATTACAACTTTTCCTGAACAACTTTGTAAAGCATTGGTAGGGTAGAGGAATATTTTGCTTTTCCTATTAACAGAACAGTTTAGCAGATGAGGCATTTAAATTGGTGGCTTTGATGTGACACCCACTGCCCATAGTGGTGTCCCAGAAATAAAAATATCTCTAGATATCTGGAAGTGAGAAGAGAGAGCTGTGAGTGCACTGTAATGCCTGCTTGTGTATGAAGATGACGAGACAATGCTGACTTTACTGATATTTTTTTTTTTGCACCGTCTCCTCTCTAAGATGTTTGAAAGAAATTCCAAACTCCCTAGTTTATATATGTCTAAACACCTGCCAAATGTTTTCATTGCTATTGGGAATGGAGAAGAAATATCTCAAGATTATTTCCAACTCAGACAACTCAGAAGTTGGGTATCTCCTATGGAAGACTCTGTTTTAGTTGGATCTTCAGAGGTATTTACCTTCTTCTCTTACTTGTTCCCTTTGTTTGTGGTTCTAACAAGTATTTTTCCCATTCTTCCAAGCTTTTTGCTATTTATGTGAAGGTTCTGATACAGACTCTAGGAAGACTATGAAGACTTATTAGCAACCTGCTAGTACCAGACTGCCGGTCATTATAAGGGTTTTCCTCTCCCATGTTTTGCACAGAAGTGGAGAAGGGCCTTGCGTGCCTGGACAGTGAAGATTTCAAGAAATTGAATGTCCCCATCAAAGCAACATGTACATCATTTAAAACAGCAAAATAAGTAGTTCCTTGTGCAAGACCTTCAAGGGTATTACTATATTAACAGAGGGGTGTTTGGGTTGTGATTGTCACTACTAGCTTTCTTTCTTTAGGCAAAACTTACAGGTAGCAATGGAATTCGTGAAGGTGGAGGAGGGCTTACAGGAACACATGTATCTTTCCAGGGATGCCATTAATTATCTTGTTTCCTACATATTCTAGGCCAGACAGTAGAAAATAATAAAAAAACACCCTCAAGAAACTTTTCTCAAAATGAGCCAGTCACTGTGAAGACGTGAATGCATTGGGCTGGCTGACTGAGCTGTGAATTTGGCAGCAGAAGTTCAGTAACCAAGAAGAATCAATATTTTGGTTGGGAAACATTCAAGTCGTTGGTTTGGTTGGAAACACTAGACATCCAGTTTTCCTGCTAGGTGCCATTAACCCTCTCACCCTTCACACCCCAGCCTACGCCCATGTGAACTGGAGACCCAGTCTGCAAGTTGGATGGGGCACAGCTGTGCAACAACATTGTGGGTTGGGCAAGGTGGAGAGTCCCCTGCTAGCTTGGCCACGCATTCACCGTTTGGTTGTCTCGGGGTCTTTAAGTGACACTGGCTTTGGTGACATGGTATTCTGTAAAATAAAATTTATTTAGTCCACCAACCTGATCTTACAGAGTAGTTTCTTCCTTGTCTTCACTGCTGGCTGCTCACTAGCAGGCTCCAAAATGAAAACAAAAAACCCAAACAACCATCTCTTGACCCAGAGCTTTGGGTATTCATAAGACAGTCAGTTGTGAAATTGTTTAGATGCCAATCAAGGGAAGCCTAGGATCTAACCATAATCTTTGTATCACACTCCTGCCATAATAACCCCCACCACTCCAGGGAGTGGTGCCTTTGCCTCCAGCCCTTTGCGTGCTAGGAAAAATGGAGGCAAAAGGAGTAAAAATAGGCGTGAAATATAGGACAATTGTTGCCAATGCGTGACAGCAACCTCACCTTCCTGCTGCTGTGGAGACAAAACATGAAGAAGACTTGGCCTGTCCAACAGTCTTCCCTGTATCACTTTGTAGGTTGTATTTTCTGTGGAGTGATGTGCATGCTTTTTCAAGGAAAGAGGTTTTGTTTGTCAAAATGTTTCTGGAGCCTGTGCAAACCTTCCTGTTAACCCAGTTGCTCGCATACAAGCTCGCATTGCTATTCATATCATCTTGAAGTCAGTGCAGCTCCTGTAGCACCAAGGAGAGCTTGGTGTGCCAGGCTTTAAAACATAAAACCCATCATGACCAATCTGCCTGCCAGAAAACCATCTGTGACACAAATGACCTATTCAGTGAGTAATCCTGTCATCCTATAGCTATCAGAGCTCGATCAATGTATTTGCAACCACACACGAAAAAAAGAATCTCACAATCCTTTTGACACCCGCAAAGAGCTAAGAAGTAGCCAGTAAAAGAAGAAAACTCCACTGGGTCATGGATTTTCTTTTTTCCTTTTCAACCATGCCTTCCTGCCCAAGGAGACTTAGTACAAGGGGAAAGTAAAATGAAGTTACAACTTCTTAAAAATAGGACATAGTGTTTTATAATTCCTTCCCTCCCCCCATTACTGTGCAGAGCCACCCCACCCACATGAAACTGCTGTCTGACTCACTCTGATGTCTCTGTTGGAGAAAAAGGCTTTCCACCAACGGGGGCACCTGGTCAAAAACATGACATTCAGGGTGGTGTTGCCTCTTCACGCTTTGAATAATTTTAAATCACTTTATATCTGTGACTACAGGGACCTTCACAGAGACATAAGCATTACCAATGGAAGAGACATCATATTCTTGCAGTAAGTAAAGAGATCAGATCTGGAAAATTAGTCGTCTTGGGCCAAGTTTACTCAATGGCTCAGACAATAAGACATCTCTTCTGTATCAGTTCATTTAGTGTTGTGCTCCTCAGACAAGTTACTCTCTGCTATTCTGGGAACACACATTTGACCTCTGTTACAGGGGTTTATTGTCAATATGCGTCCATTGGGATCCTCAGCAACGTCTCCCATTGTCTATTGTCTTATAAACAGGCTTATAAAAGCACTGCAGGGAAGCCAGTAATACACCAAAGTGGAAATTGTTGTTAGCTCAAAAGCTTAACTTTCAGCTTCTGTGTCTTGCTGTGGTAGTAGAGGTGAGGCAATGGGGAGGAACAAGCAGCTTACTTTCCTTGATGTCCTTATGCCATCACATAGAGCTGTGCTGAGACGTAGAGCTGCCTCACTGTTGCAAGCTTGGTCAATGCATGGTGAGAAGGAGTCGGCTGACACCACAAGCACTCTGTGAACTGGGGTCTCTATTGGCTTCAAGCGGAAAATCTCAAAAAAGAGAAAAAAGCTCATGGAAAAGAAACTTTGCTGGCTGACCCTAAAGCAAAGTGTAACTCCTACTTTACCAAAACTGCCCCTTTGTGACAAGGCTATTGTAGTAAGTGTAAAAACCCTGGTTTTTTACAGTTAACAACATCGAAGTCACACAGCACATGAATGAAAGAAATCCTTGGGACCGTGCTTACCTGAGGGAAGGCAATATCTTTAGGAAATGTCCCAGTGAGATCAGTTCAGTAATCTTCAGACATTCAACCTCCAAACTGTGATGGGCAGAGGCCTGATTTTTGATATGGTCCCACCATTTCCAGTTTGCTGCTGCAGCCAGGCAAACAAAAGGCATTTGCAGACATCTGGGAAAGAGATCCAAGAGATCCAATGCAGAGCAGAGCAGCATCCAACGTTCAAGCAACAGGCATGGGTGAGCCAGCAGCTCACCGCTTTCCCTGGGCCACCAGACCTGACAGAGGGGGCAGGAGAGGAGAAAATAGCATAACTAAAGACTTAAGTCAGCATTGTTGCAAGAGGCATCCTGTCTCCTCCAGTGGCAGGGAAGGGGACCCTACATCTCTCAATAACCTTTGGCAGGTTCCAGGGCTAACCAGATGCCAGCTGGTGAGAGTGCTGCCGACTGGCAATGCTCAGTCAGGGCAAGGGGAAGCTATCAGTGTGACCAGGGCTATACAAGCATGAAAAGAGCAGAATTTTTTAAAGAATTACTTTAAAACAGAGGGAAACAGAGGAGAAACCCTAAAGGGACAGACAAGCCATTGTGGACTTCATTGGCCATCCCTACCACATCTCTTCCCACATGCCATCACGACTACAAGGTCAAGGAATAGTTTTGACTATCTGTATTTTTAATGCACTGGGTGCCCTCCTGCTCTTGGTGAAACCTTTGCCTTCCTCTGAGTGCCCTCAATGCCAACACACCACCCGATGCTGCAATAAGCACCCTCACTAGATGTGTTCAGCAATGTCATGCTTTGGGAGAACAGGACAGGGTTGCAGCCCTGGGCAGCCCTCCTGCCTGCACCCTGACCTCTCCACTGTCCCTGAGCTGTTTACTGCCCACGATCATGCCTCTTTCACCAGGAAAGCAAAGGCTCCCATCCCAACAGGGAACGTTTAAAAGTTGCTCAAGTGCCTGCAAAGGTTATGTTGCCTTTGCTCTCTGAAAGCAAAGCAATTGTAGCTGTAAAAGGAAGACAACCACCCAACAATCGTGTGTATTTATAAGAGTGCATTCACTGGTGTCTGGAGGGTTGACTCAGTCTAACATGAAAAGGGGTGGCACGAGGCAACCTGTGCTGATAAACAAATACATCTCCCACCGTGTGGTGGCCTAAGAGCTGGCTTTCCTCACCTCACCAGGCAGCCCCAGCCCCTTCCCTCAATAGACCCTTCCCAATCCACAAAGCCCTGAGGAAGCATGGCTCTGGGATATTGAGAGACGAGCAGCTGCTACCCTTCACCATGCACCCCCTTCAGGACGAAGGGTTTTGGCTTGAAGAGCCAGGGTTGGTGTCTGCTTGGGCATCCCTATGGAGGAAACGGAGGCCTTTGCTCTGCAGGGCTGTGCCCCTCCTTGGTGCCTTGCATGCTTGTCTGCACAGAAGAGACATAATCTAAACTTGCTTGACATGGGGCACAAATTCTCATGAAGCATGCTTGGCTGCTCCTGGTGCATAAGGCATCATTATCGTATCATGTAGCCTGGCTTAGAGATCAAAGGGACATGGAAAGACCATCAGGACATGTGCTAAGATGGATACAGCATATATATAAGGAAGGTAAAATAAAAGCATATAGGAGCTCTTAAAGTTTCAGAAATAGCATCTGTGATGGACTGTCCATCCCAACAAACAGTTGTACTCAAGTACAACTCACCCAACAGATGTACAATTACTTCTACATTCAAAGCACTTCTGAAAGATTAATAGCCAGGCACTTTCTAAAGTGCCTCTTGGCTGAGATTAGTATCTGAATTCCGGAGTTACTAGTGACCTGTTCTTTGCCTTACTAAGTTGCTTCTCAAAAGCAGGGTCAACTTCCTTAAACTGGTCAAATGTAGGCTTGTCCTGAGCAGTAAAAAGAAAAACTTTTAAAGTTGCAGACTTGTAATGTTGAAAAAAACCCAAGTCCAAAACAAGGATCAACTCTCTAGAGCCATCAGTATTGTCACACCTCACTGGACCTAAAAAGAGAGAGGAGTACATTTTCTCCCTAAGCCCAGGCAGTTGCAAAAATGACTTCTTCACATCCAGCCCAATAGAAACTGTGTCCATGCCGTGACACTGTGAGAAGGGTTTGGGCTTTTGGAAGAGAGATACTGCCTGGCTTCAGAACTGCTCCTTTCTTCATGACCACCATATCGCCCTCTGGTAAGTGGCTATTCGGTTGTGATCCTGCAGCTTTGTTATTCAGTTGATCCTCTTCCAGCTCTGATTTATCTTTTTCTTAAAACTGCTTTGCTATTAAACCATGGAAGTAAAGCATCTGTTCAGAGCCTAACATTTAAAATCTTGAAGAGTCACAAATCTTCTATTTATGTTTTTCTTACATGGTCCAGACACATTTTTCAGGCTTGTAGCATCGTCTGAGCCCTGTTTTCCTTTATTTTGCCTCTGAAATTGGCACTGAAGTCTGTTTGCACTATGTAATCAAAAGGTATATTTGTCACTGCAGCACAGCATCTCACATGGAAAATGGTCTCTCATTTCTTCCCACTGTAATTCTTAGAGTGGCTTGGCACTGTCAGGGACAGGTGCTTGAGAAATGCTGATATATGGCAATTTCGTGTTATTGCATGAAGCTGAAATTTGTTTGCAATACTGATATAACAGCGGACTACTACTGTTCTTCAAGTAAACCTTGAATTTATTAACAGCACACAGGCTGGGAACGTGAATGGCTGGCAAACTTGCATCCCCTAGCATCTGTAGGAAGATATTATGAATTAAAACCACTTTATTCCATTAAGAAATGATTTCAGAAATCTGGAGCACAAGTGGTGAGTGCTGGTTGGCTATCAGCGACGTCAGATGCATGTCAATAATATTACTTAATGGATTTTCCTTGTCTTTATTCATAAGTTCCATTTCATGCAGCCATTGCCCCGAAGGGTAATTATTACACTTTTTGGGTGGTTTTGCTCTTTTGGCCTTTGGCCTTGTGCCTCAGAAAACCATCCAGGGTATTCAACCTCACAGAAGGTCTTTGTGGCGAGTTGTGCTTTCTGGAGTGAGTTCTTTTTTTTTTTTTTTTTCTTTTCCTCCTCTAACTTAAATAAGTCACATAAATGTTTCAAAACATCCCTGTTTACCATCGGTCCTGTAATGTCGTTGGCCACCCCAACAGTGAGCTACGCGCTGCATCTCTGGCTGGCTGAGGAAAACAGCACTGGTAGGATGCTCATTTTTCTTGGGAAGGGATATGAGAGCATGTTTTATGCAAAAGGACATTATGGAGCAACTGTTTTACTTAACATTGCATATTTACACAGTTCTAGTGCCATGTGACGTAGTTAGGAGCCTCAGAGTTGATATTTACCTGTTTCAACACATCTCAGCATATATTTGCCTTTTTTTTTTTTAATTAAGTTACAAGACTCTGCCTGTGCACTTTCAGTTTGCTTCAAATTTGAAGTTGATTTTTATACCATATTATAACCATATTTATTTAGGTTCCCACATTCTGTCAAAGTCTGTTTACACAAAGAACATTTGTTTTCACTACTGCTTGCGAGGAATGAATATAATAAGTGCCAAGGGATTTTAAGAAGTTGAGAGAATTAGTATTTGGAAACAATACATTCGGCTGTTTCTTAGGGGAAGATTCATGGAGCACAGACACATTCTCCACTAAATCTATCAGGATGAAGCAGTTCTCATGGAGACAAAGCATATCCAGTCTCTTCTCAAGTTTCAAACATTTCAGAAAATCAAAAATCAAGAGAATTTCTGGAAAAAACAACGTCTTTTTCTTTTT
>VWPV01008085.1:0-21939 GCA_013389885.1 Geococcyx californianus | reverse complement strand
CCGGAGGGGATCTGATCTAACCCAGAGGGGATCTGGTCTAACCCAGAGGCAAGCACGCTGCACAGATCAGGTTCTGGCCTGACAGTCCAGGTTCCCACCCAGCTCCCAGTGTTGTTCATTGAATCATAGAACCATAAAGTTGGAAGAGACCTCTGAGATCACCAAGTCCAGCCGTGCCTGTCTCCCTACTAAACCCTGTCCCTAAGGAACTCATCCACCTGTCTTCTAAACACCTCCAGGGATGGTGACTCCATCACCTCCCTGGGCAGCTGTGCCAATCCCTGACCACCCTTTCAGGCAAGAAATTCTTCCCAGTGTCCAGTCTAAACCTCCCCTGGCACAACTTGTGGCCATTTCCTCTCGTCCCATCGCTGTCACTTGTGAGCAGAGCCCAGCCCCCACCCCGTCACAGCCTCCTTTCAGGCAGTTGCAGACAGGGATGAGGTCTCCCCTCAGCCTCCTCTTCTCTAAGATAAACAACCCTAATTCCCTCAGCCACTCCTCACAACGACTCATAATTAAAGTTTTATCGTTAACATAAATAAAAAGCTAACTGTTATGCCTTACAAGCATTTACCATCAAAATGTTAATTTCTCCTTCCTCTGCCTCTGTCAAGTTTAAGAAAAATACACAATGCCTGAAAACTAAGAAATCAAACCATGGAGAAAAAAACCCCAAAACAACAAAGAAAGAAAATGTGAAAGAAGGGTAAGGGCAATGAGCAAGATTCTTGCAATCTCTGACTATTTTCAAAGTCTCCGCTCAGGAGGACAGGAATTTTGCCTGCCTGACAGCTCAACCCCTTGTCGTTTGAGTTAGACAAGGAGTCACGTTAGCTAAAAACTCTCTTTGATTCCAGAACAGATCTCCACTGTGACCTTATCCGAGTCATTCACAGGTGTCCTTGAAAGCCTTGCACTGCTACAGCCATAGCCCTGCCCATCCCCATAGGCTGCAAGCGGAAATCCATCTTACTTCATTTATGCTTAACAACGAGAACAGTAAATCTACGACCTCACTGATGAACTGTTTGCTGTTCTAATAAATACCAAACTGTTCCTACACCGGCAAAGACTTACAGAGAAAGCTGTCAGGAAGGAAGAGAAAGTGTTTTGAGAGTTACATTCAGACTCGATGTTGTGACACTGCCCATGGTACCAAGCAATCTGTGCAACAGGGGAAAAAACAATTTCCTAGTCAAGACTGTTCTAGCTTCTTCTTTGAAGTGTGTATGGAAACCAGCACACCATGGCTGCCGCCTCCCCTCAGCCATCCCGCCCGACAGCACAAGGCAACACAGGACTCCACCTCTCCCACTCAGCAGCTTCAACTCTCTGCCCCTTTCCGAGACTGACAGCATCAAGTCTGGAGAAAAAGTATCTATGTGCAAACCATCATGCAGTTGTAGCGCAGATGCAGGCTTCTCCTGTGGGCTGTCTTTTAGAGGACAGTCGCCTTGTGAACAGGAGGATTTGTCACACTCTGTGATCCCTGAACTCCTTCCGTTCAGTTCTTTTTACTCCAGTTGCATCTTCTCATAAAATATTTACTGCTCTTTCCCCAGAAACCCAAGAACTGGGGGGAAAGACAGGCCAAGCTCTGCACTTTGAGTGGTGAACATCTCTGCTGGAAGGTGTCCACATTGCCGAAGAACTGTTTGGCGTGTGTTTTTGACATCGCAAAGTGTCAAAGGAAAGCTTCCACCGCATCTCTGGTAGACACCCCAGAGAGGGTGGGGCCGGGGGTCTACTCGAACCAGGAGAGGGCTTACGATCTGACTATATTCCGGGATAAGCATCCTCCAGAAAACCTTCCCCAGCTGAAGAGTAGAGCACGTTCTTCACATCTGGTCCTGTCCTGACCGGTCCAAGGGCTTCAGCATGAGCAATCTCCCGCTCTCCTACCAGTGGCAGCCAGACAACCAGATTAATAGCCTGCCCCCTCCCCTCCCCATGGCTTTAATATCCTGTTCTTTGTGAATGGCTTTCACACTCACTCTATACTATGCTACCCTCCCAGGCAAACATTTCTTGTTTGGCGATTATTTTTGCAATTAAACAGTAACACACTTGTAAAATCTACTGAGTTGATGCTGTCTATGAAACAAGCTGGCACAAACTCACTTGTTCCAGTGTAAGGCACCATCCTTGCTGCTGCAAAGAAACCTCTCCAAAAACTGCCCAAGGACAACCTTCCTTCATACATATATCCCTTATAACATACCGGCGACTTCTACTTCTTCAGGCACTGTAGATGAGAGGATTTGCTGGGTGAACCTGTAGGATTTAATGTTTTCTATCTCCTGCTGGACAAAAAATACTCCAAGATGTCACAAGACTACACTTGGCCCATGCAGCAGCCAGGCCAGCACAAGAGCTTAGATTTATGCCTGTCATTTTAAAGGAAAAATTTCAGGTTATAAAAACTCCGTTAAAAGAAATGAAAATCCAGAACATTAGTTTGCTGAGTTAGATTTTTACTTCCAATTAAAAAAATGTAGATATTTATGAGTCAGAAGAAAGATAAGCTTTGTAGCTGTCTAACTTAGAAAATGAGCACCAGTTTTAAAGCTCAAGAAATTGCTATTAGAGTTGCGTGAAACCCCCTTACCACTCATTATCCCCCCAACTCAATATGGCCTAAAATTTGGGTTACATCTATACTTTGGAACATACAAGTTTACCCAAGGCAGATCTTCACACTGTAATGATTTTACAAGTACATACAATGCATGGGGTTTCATGTGGTCATACGCATTTAGGAGACATTTTGCTTACCAGTAAAAGCAAGATCATTTCAGCCTAGATATTCCTGCTCTCTTGCCATAGAATCGTAGAACGTCCTGAGTCAGAAGGGACCCACAAAGATCATCAAGTCTAACTCCTATTCCTGCATAGGACAACCCCCAGATTCACACTGTGTGTCCGAAAGTGTTGTTCAAACGTTTCTTGAATATTGCCAGGCTTGGCTCTGTGAGTGCTTCCCTTTGGAGCTGTTCTAGTGCTCCACCACCCTCTGGGAGAAGAATCTTTTCCTAATATTCCTAAACCTCCCCTGGCACATTTTCCTGCCATTCCTTTGGGTCCTGTCGTTGGTCACCAGACAGAAGAGAGTAGCACCTCCTCCTCTTTGTGAGGATGAAGTCTCCCCTCAATCTCCTCCAGGCTGAACAGACCAAGTGTCTTCAGCCGCTCCTCATACAGCTTCCCCTCAAGACCCTTCACCAACCTGGTGTCTCTCCTCTGGACACTCTCTAGTAGCTTGAGATCCTTTTTTATACTGTGGTGCCCAAAATTGCACCAAGTACTCAAGGTGGGGCTGCATCAGTGTGGAGAAGAGCGGGACAATCAACTCCTTTGGTCGACTAGCAATGCTGTGCTGAATGCACCCCAGGACATGGTTGCTCTCTCGGCTGCCGTTGACCAGAACCCCCAGGTCTCTCTCTGCAGGGCTGCTCTCCAGCCTCTCACACCCCAGTCTGTTTGGGTATCCAGGTTTGCTCTGTTCCAGGTACAAAATCCAGCACTTGTCCTTGCTGAACTTCATGTGACTGGTGACTACCCAGCTCTCCAATCTGTCCAGATGCCTTTTCAGGGCCTCACTGCCCTCAAGAGTGTCATCAGCAAACTTTGTCAATAAACCTTCAAGGCCTGCATCCAGGCAATTTATGACGATATTAAGTAGTATTGGCCCCAAACACCTAATCCTTGTGGGACCCCACTGGTGACTGGCCACCAGCCCAATGTGACCCCATTCACTGTGATTCTTTGGGCCCAACCCCCCAGCCAATTGTTCACCCACTGCACTCTGTGTTTATCCAGCTGTGTGCTGGACATTTTGTATAGGAGGACACTGTGAGAGACCCTATCAAAGACCTCACTGCAATCCAGAAAGATTACATTACATGTATCATCACGTGTTTGATTCTTCACCATTTAAATATGGGCAAGGTTTGTTGCCTCGAAGGGAAAGGGAGATAAACATAACTTGCTGTAATAGGTGTACAGACCCAGGGGAGCATTAGAGGAAAAGTACTAGGTATAAACACATATTATTTTTGTCTTGCTAAGGCAAAATAGAGAAATTGCCATTTAATTGCAACAGAAAGAAGTAAATGTCAAAAAACTTGGAAGGAGCTGAACAGAAGCACCCAAACATTCAAGCACTGAGCTCAACATAGGGAAGCCTTTCACCCAGGAAACAGCTTTGTAATAAGTGAGCCCATGACTCAAGGGATTCCACACACTTGATGATAATTTTTTTTAATGGCACAGAAATAAAAAAAATCCACCAATATCCTGCAAATTCATCAACTTCACAAGAACTAAACACAAGGAATATTTTTTTGTCCAAATCCTAAATGAAGTCCAAGAAAATTCACTGCAACAGTGTTTATTAGCTATCATCCATCTTCTTTCAAATTTCAAACTGAATAGAGAACATTTCACCACCCTTAGAAAAATGCCACAGACTTCCTCTCACCCTTACTCACATTAAGGAGCTTCTTAATGAGAAGATGGTATGAAATCTGTGCAGGCACCCTTTCATCAATTGAGTAAATGTTGCTGATCGATGTCTTGGATTCAAGGTTCAATCATCTTTGTACAACAATAACTTGCATTTTAGCATCAACTAAAGCTCATGAATTCTACCTAGGGAAACACAGGTAATGATGGGATTAGATGGCACACCAGAGGTCTCTCCCGTTTCACTCTTCTCTTGACCCCATGTTTCATTGCTGCCTGACAATCATAGAATCATAGAATCATAGAATCATAAGGTTGGAAGAGACCTCTGAGATCACAGAGTCCAACAGTACCTGTCTCCCCACTAAACCCTGTCCCTAAGGAACTCATCCACCTCCAGGGATGGCAACTCCACCCCCTCCCTGGGCAGATGTGCCAATCCCTGACCACCCTTTCANTGAGGGGCCCAAACTGACCCCAGCACTCGAGGTGTGGCCTCACCAGTGCTGAGCACAGGGACACAATCCCCTCCCTGCTCCTGCTGCCCACGCTGGGTCTGACACACGCCCAGATGCCACTGGCCCTCTTGGCCACCTGGGCCACTGCTGCCTCATGTTCAGCTGCTGCCAACCAACACTATCTTTCTCTGCCAGGCAGCTCTCCAGCCACTCCTCCACAAGCCTGTAACACTGCACGGGGTTGTTGCCACACTTCCCAAATATTCGTTTTACTCAATCATAAGTGACAGCAATAAGACACAAAAGTCAGAAGCATAGGCAATAATAGGCAATTATTTGGTTTGGATTCTTTTCTGGTTTATAGGTTAAAAAAGGTGTGCTGATGAAGGTACTCACAGTACACAGACACCAAGCTGTCCAGTAGTATAGGTAGTGCAAGAACTCTAGAAATATCCTCCGTTATGAAAGAATAAATGATGGAGGGCATGGACAGTTAGGCACACACAGGACAGTGACAGCAAAGATACTTGATTATTTCAATTTCCTAAACAATATGAGATCTGAATGGGCCTTTAAACTTCATACGCTCTAGCATTTGTCCAAAGGCATTATCTCGTCCAAAGCTCTCATCATTGTGCAAGCCAAAGAGACTCCAATACAAAAATAGTGAGATCTAATCAGAGTTTATTGCATCTGCTATAAGCACTGCCACAGGTTTTTTATCTTTTTTTATTAAATTTACGAACTTGAGCATCCATATTTGGGATCAAAAGGTGATTCCTGCACTCTGCCGCAGAGTGGTAGGCTGAATTGCTCATATAATAAAAAACCTTTTCTTGTAATTTGTTGGAAAAATAGGTGACTTTTCATTACTGAAGCGGGGCAAGATAACTTTTCCTCAGATTATATTCAGAATTCATAATCTCTTTATATAGGAAAGGGTGAGTCCCTACACCTGGACCTTTACTACAGCTTCACTGCAATTGTACAGAGTAATCCTATCACACTTGCAGAGGAGAATGCTAGGATTGCCTACACAGTAGAAAACTGGAATTTAGGGAAATGCATTTGGTAGCACTAGATCACGAGTGCCCTGTATTTCTCAATATACACTACTGTATGTACCTCAGTCTCAGGACACTTTATGCAAATGCACTTCAACTTGCTTCAGGAGAACATCTTTTGATTTACACCTGCGTAGAAGAAGCATGGGAATTTCTGGTCTCAAAGTGCCAGGACTGGTCAAAGACCCAGGTGATGGGGATGAGCACTCTCACATGCAGTCCAACCGTCCACTCAAAAAAGCCAATCCAAAGCTCAGATGACATGCAACACAAGAGTGGTAATTAACATATTGACCAACACATCAGACACCGAAATGCCACTAAAATTCTTTCACTGAGCTCCGTACACCTTGCACGTCCCTAAACCCGCTCATCTAGAACTTACCTCTGCCATGGTTCCTGGGCTTGCCTCACCAGCACCAGTTACGAGCTTTTCCAACTGTGCTGGAAGTACAGGTTGTAGTTGTTCAGAAGAAAGTGAGGAGACTGCGAGCCAGAATCACAGTGGTGATTTTTTAGTTCAGTTTTTTTGACAGAAGCCAATCACATTGTTCATAGGCACAACAGAGAACACGATATTTGTTCCTATCAACTGGAGCGACACAGAAACCAGAGCAGGTTGCTCCACAGAGTTCCTGGGTGACATACAAAGCTTCTCCCTCCTCTTGGATGTTTGCCACAGCTCACTCTTGCATTTCTGAAGTCTCAGGAACGGGAAGATAAATCCATTCTTTGGACCAGCAGCGTTTCTTCTCAACCCCTGGCCTTGTTACGAATGTTCAACTTCAGATTTGGGTTTAGCACAAGCAGATCTGCTTCTAGTTAGGACCTTTGCTCAGACACCTGTCCACTGCCTCCTGGACACACTGACCGACTCCTCAAGAGACTCCAGGAGAAAGGATGGAGACACATTGCTTTCAGTTCTTGGACTGGATGTTATAGTATCACAGTATCGTAAGGTTGGAAAAGACCCCTGAGATCATCGAGCCCAATCTGTGACCCAACACCTACACCTACTCCTACTTGTCAACTACCCCATGGCACTAAGTGCCTCATCCATTCTCTCCTTAATCACCTCCAGGGATGGTGACTCCACCACCTCCCCGGCAGCACATTCCAATGAACATTTACCCTCTCAGTAAAGAACTTCTTCCTAATGTCAAGCCTAAACCTCCCCTGGCGAAGCTTGAGACCGTGTCCTCTCGTTCTGTCACTGGTCACCTGAGAGAAGAGACCAACCCCTGCTTCACTACAGCCTCCCTTCAGGCAGTTGTAGAGAGCAATAAGGTCTCCCCTGAGCCTTCTCTTCTCCAGGCTAAACAACCCCAGCTCCCTCAGTCGCTCCTCACAGGGCTTGTGCTCCAGCCCCCTCACCATCCTCGTTGCTCTCCTCTGGACACCCTCTAACATCTCAACATCCTTCCTAAACTGAGGGGCCCAGAACTGGACACAGCACTCAAGGTGCGGCCTGACCAGTGCCGAGTATAAGGGGATGATGACCTCTCTAGTCCTGCTGGTCACACTGTTCCTGATACAGGCCAGGACACCACTGGCCTTCTTGGCCACTTGGGCACACTGCTGGCTCATGTTGAGTTTCCTGTCCACCAGCACTCCCAAGTCCCTTTCCGCCTGACTGCTCTCCAGCCACTCTGCACCCAGTCTAGAGCTCTGCATGGGGTTGTTGTGTCCAAAGGGTCCTACACTTTGGACACAACAACCCCATACATGTTGTTGGTCTTCAAGAGCACACATGTTGGCCAACCTGAGAAAGTATTAGTAAGCTGTGAGCCTGCTTGGGCAGAACAGTTCTGAGAGGCACAATGTTTTTTGTGCCATTTACCTGACTGTGAAAAGGTGTTTTTCTTGTAATAAGATTTTAACACATCGTAATTATCTGTGCTTTTAGTTTTCTTGTCTTTACATCCTCAGACTTAAGTGATGTTTCTAGAAGAAACAGTTAAAAATTCCTTGAAAGCAGTGGCAGAAGTATTACATAAGAAACCAGATAAGGGTGTTAAGCTCTTCAGAGTCAGAGAGGGACAAAAGGAAGGGAGTTTTATATGAAAATTATGTCATTTTTCTCTGCACATGGAAGTCATACTACTTTGACACTGCTATACTTGTAGAATGCTTAAGTTTAATTTTAACTAGTGATGGTTATTTTAAAGGTATGTTTTATACTAGGGTTAAAAACATAAACTAATTATTCTCTTATTTTTTGTAAGATTAGAGAACACAGGAATAACTAAGCTTCATAGCAATAGTTAAGGATCCTGAAGCTCTTTTTTTGCTGAGATTTTCTAGAATTTACCCAAGTTCTTCAAATTTATTTTTATTAAATCACACACAATTCTCAATGAGTCAGAAGTAACACAACTCAGGCAAATTATTTTACCTAATTTCCAAGTGTTTAGTCTGACTTGTATCAATGAATTTCCCCTTTTAAGACTTCTCTGTTTACTGAGAAAAAAATTGATTGCTACTCAACTCCTGTATTTTACTCTCATGGTGCATTTACCAATAACAAACAAATAATTCACATATTAATGCTAATAGCAACAACAGTCAAGATAATAAATCATTAGTCTATTTGATGGGGGGGTCTGGACCTGCAAGGCTGACACCAATGCAAAATTCCTTTCTTAGTTCCTGCACTCCTTAAAACTATTCATTTAAATAAAGGAATTTGGGACAACTAAATAACATGTAAAAAAGGGGATTTTTTTTGTTGTTAAATCAAACCGCAACTCCTTTAGTGAGTGTATAGAGAAATACCAAGGACCACGAGTTGGCAGTGACGTATCAAGGCAAAATAATGACGGAATATCGTTACATTGCCATCTAGTGACAGCAAAACGGCTTCCTGAAACAGGCTGACGGTGTCACCTCCACTCCTGCTATAAACACACACATTCTCCAAAAACTACTATTTGTGGGACTGTAGTCACAGCTGAGTGTATCTGTAGGAGTAATTTCGTTATAGTACATTTTTCGGTCACTACACATCTCTTCTTTGTGGACTCACCCAGCCTCCTCCAAGTGCTAACGCTGCATATTCTTTTGGACAAAAATAGTCTGGTTTTATCTACACCTAGGAATGCATTCTATGCACACACGCACGCGTGTTTATACCACGCCTATATCTGTATATACGTAAAGGACACCTCCTTGTTTCCATGAAATGATGACTGATGGGCACCGAGGAAGCCTGGGCTCCACTCCTCAATATTTCACATGCGAAGCAGAGGCCCGAAGATCTCACTAGATCTGAGCTTTATGGCTCCTTAACACGCACCCAAATATGGAGGCAGCAGCTATTTTCAAGCTTAGCTGCGTCAGATGATGAAGCCCATCACCATCTTCACTCTCCAGCTGGAAAACCCAAATGCAACATGAAATGTTCCGGCACCTTTCATGGTGTGCATCCTCTCCCAGGGACGGTAAGCAAGCAGGACCAGTAGCTCTTAGCCCAGCATTGTATCCTGGATCCCTTCCAAAGGCTGCCACGACCAATGGGAAGACTTCTTTGGGCTTTGGCTCAGGTACCCGTCAAGTCCTTTGAATTCAGTCTTCCTGCCTACGTAGGGCAGCACTGACATTGCAGTGTGTTTCCTCCAGCAGGCAACAAAGGAATTACAACTGGTCACCCAAACCCAGACAAATGAAAGAACCAAGCTTCAGCGATAACACGATTAAGGGTTCTCCAAAGTGGCTATCATCCCCTAATGTGTAGTTAGACAAGTAGTGAAAGCCCAGATGCATTATGGGATGATAAAACTCACCTTGGAGGGACTTAATGCTTAATTAAAAGGACGAACACTGCGATAAATGCACTAATGAGATAAAATCACACTAATTCCTAAATCTTATGGAGCCAAAGTGTCAGTCTGAGTTTTAATTAATAGAGTTCTATATCGGTTTCTCAGAAATAATAATAAAACATTGTAGTAGTACATCATGCCCGAAACCCGTCACAAAATTATTTCAAGTCCTACAAACTTTTTATTTATGATTTCACAATTTGCACAGTTCCAACGATGAGTAGCCCATTGGAGATGTAATTTCATGCTACTGCAACACTTCCTTTTGAGACGATAATATTATTTTATTGTTGGTTTAGCACAAAATTTGATATGAATGCCAAAATTTTTTTCTCTCCCTTTCCAGGTTCCCTTTTCCTCCGTTCCTGGAAGATGCTGCAAGTGGTCCATTGGTCCACTTGAACATGGAGCTATGCACAGTCCAGGGCTCACAATGTTCCTCCTGGAAATTTGTTATTTTCATCTTCATTAGCGTAACCCCCCAATTCCACTGAATAATGCTGCAAGCACTGTTGGAAGTTCAGCACAAGAGTGAGATGAAACCCCCTCAACTAAGGATCTATTTAATGAAAACCTGCAGGGTGGGCACAGCTGCTCCCTGCAAGCCTAGTGCACCAGCAGGCATCAAAGGACATCTGAGGAAGGCACCTAACACCTGCTGGTGTTTTCAGTGCAACTCAGATGAGGCTCCACTTCAGCCTTTGATTTCTGGGTAGTTGCAACAGCTTTCCATGGTACTTCCTTCCACCTCTGATCTAGCAGAGACCTCATATTCCCAATTTAAATCACCAGAAACTTATCCTCCCATTCATACGTGGAAGCCTACATGAGATGTCCTAGCTGGACCAGTTCAGAACTGCTGCTCTGCAGATTTTGGAGCTTCCAACTCCAAGAATTAGGCACAGGTTGCCAGTCCTGGATTTCATTTTAGTACTTGCACCCAGATGGTAGCAACTACCAGAATGGGTAGTTTTCTAGTTTAAGAGGCATTTTGCAGGGCAAGATGTCCCCCCCAGGGCTGACACGCATCGTGCTGTGAAATGGCATTTCTCTGCAGAGAAATGGGGTGCCACATCACTACAAGAATAGCTTTTCAAGGCCCAGGATAGCGTTCTAAGGCAGTGCCATGGGGCACAGGATGTTTTTCCAACCATCTTCCAGTGGTTGCTCCCTGCAATGAAAGCACACAGTGCTTGCCTCGGTGGGTTTGTGGGATTGTGAAATAATCAACCTGTCAGGCCTTTCCATATTCATATTTTAGCCTTTGTCCTCCCACACCAGAGGCTTTACCTGCTCAGCTTGCTCGGCTGCAGTGCATTGTTTCACCTTGATGGATGACTTGTGCAATAGTATCCATGGTCAAGTCCACCCCTCGATCTATATTTTGCATATTTTCTTGATGGCGTGAGGTGTCATGGTCTCACCAAGCTATAAATAATTCACCCTTATGTTTGCCAGTCCAAATCCACCTGAGCCACCTGCTAACTGTTTTGATGTTCCTCAGTGGTCTGACTGGTACGTGGGCATCTTCACCCCATACTTTGACAATCAGATTCTCTAGCTGGGCAGTGGTATCTTGCCACAATGGGACACCCAGGTGGGTTTGCCTCTGCACTGCCAGTTGTCCTGCTTCCATGTGGAATAGCATTGTTGTTTCAAATATTCTATCATTCCATCTGGGTCCTGTAGTTGTTCAGGAGTGAAGTTCCAGATTATCGGGAGTGAGAGAAGTTCTCTAGATACCTGTCCGCATTCTCCCACATACCATGCCACCCATGCCTACCCAGCCTTGGGGCAGATCTCTGGGCGGTATTCTTAAAAAATGTTTTTGTGACTCTGTCACAGGTGGAAATTTTATGAGACTTTGATTTAGCAGCAATTTGGAATTTATTGAGGTGGAACACAAATTTGAGGTAAGTAAGTTCTATTAAAACTTAATGATCAGTTGATTAACCAAGGGATTCAAAGTGATTCAACAACATTTCCTATAATCAATTCAGTGACTTATTTACAGATTTGAAAATGACAAGGTTCACACTAGGCTTGCTACAAGGTTAAGTCAAATCACATACGTGTGGATACGCACATACACATACAGAGGTTCAAAGATGCAAATTCACAGAGGTTTATCTACAGCCAAAATTTACCTTCTCTTGAGATTAGTGGAATACTCACTTCCAATACATTGGCATTCTCATTCTCAACAGGCAGTTTTCAAGTCATGAGGTTCCTAGCCTTGTCCTGATCCTCATCTCAGCAAGTGACCTTGAAAGGTGGTTCAGTTCACGAGGAGATACTGAAGTCCCAGAGAGCTCAAATGGGCTCACTCAGGATCACTATTTATACGGTCATAGGTCATAGAATCATAGAATCATTTGGGTTGGAAGGAATCTTAAAGATCATCTAGATCCAATACTCCTGCCGCGGGCAGTGAAACCTCCCACTAGACCAGGCTGCTGAATGTTCTACCCAACCTGGCCTTGAACACTTCCAGGATGATCCCAGATCATTGACTTTGGTCAATATTTGTTGCAACTACCTGTGTTAGGTACTTTTAGAATCATAGAATCAGAAGGTTGGAAGAGACTGCTGAGATCATTGAGTCCAACCGTGCTTGTTTCCCTACTAAACCCTGTCCCTAAAACTCATCCATCCATCTTTTAAACACCTCGAGGGATGGCGACTCCACCCCCTCCCTGGGCAGCTGTGCCAGCCTGTTTTCACCAACTGTACCATTCCAGCACTTTCCAGAAAGCACAGTTTTGGTGGTGTTGCTACGATCCAGATAGCGGGTGTACCAGGCTGTCAGGAGGTGACCAATCATCACTCCCATTCCCAGGTACAGCAGTCTCAGTATGCTAAGGAAGCACCTTAATGCTTTTATCACTGCATTTTTACAAAAGGTAAGGACACAATGGGAATTATTTCCCACAACGTGCCTGGATTGGCAGGTGGCCCAGGGGACATGTTGCACCACAGTCCCTGGATCATCAAGTGGACTAAGGCGAGGCTACACCACCACACCCTAAGCAAGTCCAGAAAGGTGTTTAGGAGGTGTAGCAATAAGAGCATGCTGGCTTGAACACCCCAAGGATACTCAAAATTCTAAAAAGCTGTTGTGACTAGCCTTAGAAAGAAAGGGCAGCTGAAAGGGCTGGGCAAAATATCTCCACTATCTTCCCCATGGATTAGATGTGACTATTAACAAGTTGGAGAAATGACACCTGAGCTACGGACATGACGGTAACGCTGCGATGCTGCATACACATGCAAGGCTAACCTCGCGGTTACTGATGTTATTATGTCATAAGCTGATATTACACGAGACAGCAACATGATAATCCTGATCCATTACTTAGAGGTGATAAACAGCATTGCAAGGAATATATGCTGCATGTAAGGATTTATATAACACAACCGTGGGAACAAACAGAGTCATGTTGTGACCAGTGACCATTTAACAAGTATAATAAATACAAACCAAATTTGTTTTAACATGGGCTAGTCAGAGCAGTCGTTATTACAACAATTTTTGCCCCACGTTATGTGCCAAAAGGTGTCATGGTTTAGCCCTGAGCTGGCAACAAAGAACCATGCTGCCACTGACTCACCTTTCCCTGCCCCTGGGGGAAAGGAGAGAAGAATCAGAAACAAAGGACATCACTGTTTTTATCCCAACCCATGAGTTCCATTTAACAGGGCAGAAAAAGAAGAGAAAACACAACCACAACAATAAAAGAACATACAAACCAGGTCTTTTCCACAATACCTGAGCAGCGAACACTGAGATAGAGTTGGCATTAGGGTTATCAGGTTGCACAATTCTTTGCTCTTTCACCACTGTCTCCCCAGGCCAATATCAACACGCATGGCCAGGGAAATTGACAGTAAAGACACTAAGCCTTTTTATCTTGGAAACATAAATTTAAGATTAAAAAAAAGGATGATCACAGAATCATAGATTGGGTTGGATTGGAAGGAATGTTGAAGATCATCTAGATCCAATCCTCTCTCCATAGACAGGGACACTTTCCACCAGACCAAGCTACTCAGAGCCTCATCCAACCTGGAATCCACCAGGAACCAGGCTTCCATGACTTCTCATGCCTCACCACCCACATAGTAAATATTTTCTTCCTGATATCGAACCTAGATCTCCTCTCTTTCAGCCTAAAACTGTTACCCCTCATCCAAACACCTCATTTCGTGATAAAGACCCTCTCCCCAGCTTTCCTATAGCCCCTCTGTTAAGTACTGGAAGGCTGCTATAAAGGTCTCCCTGCAGCCTTCTCTTCTGCAGGCTAAACAAGTCTAATTCTCTCAGCCTGTCCTGATATGGGAAGGGCTCTGCAGGCTTCCTTTCTGAGTTTAAGCTCATCCAGGACTTCCTTGTTTATCCATGCAGGTCTCCTGGAGTTTTTGCCTGACTTCCTCTTTGTTGGGATGCATCACTCCTGAGCTTGGAGGAGGAGATCCTTGAATATTTACCAGCTTTCCTGGGCCTCTCTGCCTTCCAGAGCTTTATCTCACAGTACTCTACTAAGCAGATCCCTGAAGAGGCCAACGTTTGCTCTCCTGAAGTCCAGGGTAGCAAGTTTACTGTGCACTCTTCTTGCTGCCCTAAGGATCCTGACCACCACCACTTCATGGTCATTGCGGTCAGGGCTTCCCTCGAGCTTCCCATTCCCCACCAGCCCTTCCTTGTCGGTGAGAACAAAGCATTTCTCCTTGTTGGCTCTTCTGTCAGTTCTATCACTTCCGTCACTTGGAGAAGGAAGTTATCATCAACACATTCCAGGAACCTCCTGGATTGCTTGTGCCCTGCTGTGTTGTCCCTTCAACAGATATCGAGGTGGCTGAAGTCCCCCAGGGAGACCAGGGCTTGTGAACATGAGGCTGCACCTCTCTGTGTATAGAGAGCCTCATCCCCTTGCTCTTACTGCTCCGGTGGTCTTACTGGACCCTGAAAATATCGTCACCTGCCCCTGCCCTCCCTTTAGTCCTGACCCACAAGCTCAATCAGCTCCTCATCCATCCCCAGGAGGAGCTCCATGCACTGCAGCTGGTCACTGACACAGAGTGACATCCCCTTCTTGTCTCCCCTTCCTAAAGAGTCTGTAACCCTCCCTCCCAGCACTCCAATCTCAGGGTCCATCCCACCATGTCTTTGTGATGCCAATGAGATGGTGCCCTCCAGGCATGTCTCTAACTCCTCTTGTTTATTGCCCATGCTGGGCATAGAGGCATTTAAGTCGGGTCCCGATGAAGCTGACTTACTGGCTGGAGATCCTTTGCACTGCTTTTCAGGTTCTCTCCTGCTGACCTGTGTTCCTTCTCCAGGCTCTGGGCATCTATTGCTGGCAGTGGCATCAAACTGGTCAGAGTGGGATGGACTGAGGTTCCCCTCCCCTGGCAACTTTAGTTTAAAGCCCTTTACACCAGGTTGCCAAGCCTGTGACCAAGGATGCTCTTCCCCCTCTCTGACAAATGGAGCCCAGCAGACCAGGTTTCTCAGTGAGTCCCATGCTCTGAGTAGCCAAACCCCTGGCTGTGCCACCAGTCCTGTAGCCGTTTATTGATTTGCCAGGCTTGACTCACCCTTTCAAACCTTGTCCCTTTGACCAAGAGGACTAAAGAAAAAACTACCTGCGCTCCAGAGTCCCTTAATGCCACTCCCAGGGCTTTGTAACCCTTCTTGATGCCCCTCAGACTGCTCCTGGCTGTGCCACTGCTGCCCACATGAAGTGACAGCAGCGGGCAGTAGGAGTCAGGATATCTGTCATGATCAGTAGAACACATTAACAGCATTTAAAATCAGCAGATTAACCAAAGTCAGCAATCTTTCTCTTTAGGAACTACCTTCCAGACTCACAACATAAAGCCTTTTTTTTCTAGTCTGTTCCATGTTGTTTTATACTTGCAATAAAATAGAGATTGGAAGCTCCATTTAGAGATTGCATCTACAAGCTGCCAACACAAACAGAATTTGATGAGATTTCCTAACTTCCCTTTTTTGTGATGGCAGAGGTCCCATGAATGTAGATTAATTCAGAGCATATCTCCCGTTTCCACTGCACGTCATCTTAGCCGGTCTCAGGCTCACACCAAGTTTGGGTCTGCACATAGAGCTTTTCACCCCTGAACCTTTGGTTACTCCTCAGGAAAGCAGATGCTTGCACACAGATCATTACTTGCAGAGGACCACGAGCAGTATGGCTCTCTGTCAACTCAAAGTGTACCCAGCTGGGCACCGTCTAGCTGGATCGGTTCAATCACGGCGTGGAACTGATGAGCTAGAAAGGAGAAGGAGCACAGAGAAAAAGCCATGTCTCCTTCAGCTGCCCGTTGTCCCACTGCAAGGCAGGGCAGCCCTCGCCCCCAGCTGTCACGCGAGGCAGACACTTCCAGTGTTTGACTTCCTTACAGCACAGCCAAATCAAATGCACAGCCACTGCTTCCTCAGATGTCTATATTTCATTTAAACTGGGATAAGGCAAAGAAACTGGAATATTGTCTCATCATGCATTCTAAATCAGCCAGGGTAGAAAATAATTGGGAGTTAATCAGATCACTGAAACTCTAATTCACTTGATATTGATCGGGCAAATTCCTAATGGGACAGCAGACCAATTTCAAATTACAGTAAGCTGACTTATCCTGGAATACCAATGACCGGCTCCTGAGAGGAGCCTGCACAGACCGTGGGCTCTCCTCTCATTATGGCACATGCAGAACCGAATACATCAATGTATAATATGATGCAGCATTTGGCTAATTAATAGGAGATTGATGAAAGGTGCAGTTTTGAAAGCAGAAATTTCACTTTAATAAATGTGGGATGAAAGTCCCAGCAGGGATGAGGTACACACAGCCTTAGAAACGATTATAAAAAAAGGGAAGAGGGGAGCTAATAGAAGGTAATACAATTGAACCAGGCTTTTCATTATATTAATCAGAGGCTTCATCAATGAAATCTAATATATGCTGCATTTAACTCTTCACTGGCTTTATCTATAATTTATTTAGAAAAGGCTTTGAATTATGACTATGATATCACACAGAGTCTTTCCTGAACTGGATGCCTGCAAGCAGAGGAACTCAGGTAAGAGTTACCTTCATTTACACTGTTCTTCAACAAACTGTTCTCTAGCAAATCCCACTGTCTTCAGGCAGGATTAAGGGGCAGCTACTGTAGCATTTTTGATTCCTTGCTGGAGCTACTGGAGGAAAATGGTACCTTGAACTGTGGTGCTTACTGCCCATTTCTCCTATTGTATTTTACAAACACATCCTTGCTAATATTTCGCAAGTATGTTTGAAGACCTCCATGTGCACTGAACGCTGTACAGAAGCAGAATTACACCCAGTAATGAATCTGCTGAAGCTATTGGGCCCCATGCTGGCACAGTCCACTGTGTTCCCGCTCCAAGATGCAGGGTTTAGCATTGCTCATGGCAGTAAAGTCATTACAGGTAAAAGATAATTCAACACGTAGGACTCTGTCACTGACCAAGCCTACCTCTCACTTTAAAGATGGTCCACGTGGACAGCCAGGAGCACTTCAAGCGAGTAAGCTCTGCTTAGCAAGCGCTTGTTGCCTTTCCAGCTGTGAGACTACACTGAACTGCACATGCCTCAGCTCTGCAGAGTTCATCAGCTGATATTTTCATAGCAACCATCAAGGAGCACACATAGCCTGTCCAAGCCATGCCAGCCAGGCTGGCACTTCCTCAGAGCACACTGACACAGACCTGGATTCTCATGTGAATGGAAACTAGGGCTGAAGTCGCACCATAAAAGATCCATTTCTTTTCCTTACAGAAATAAATTGATGTAGACCTCTCTTTGTCTACAAAAGCAGACAAGCTCAGGCACGGGCAGGGGTTCACTCTACTATTGCAGCTCACTCTACTAGTTAAAGGCACTATTACCTACTGCTACAGCCACAACAGCGTAGGGACAATTTAGTCTTTACGAAAGCAACTGTTTTTACCTGCAGCTTGCAAATGTACAGTATTATGAGAAATACATACAGTGTTCATTTTCAATTAGCCTCATATGATTAAAAAAAACCAAACCAGAACGCAGCAATTATTCAGATTAATAGTTTTAAGCACTTAAAAACAACTAACGTGTAAGGCATGCGTCATTCACTTTTGAAAGCAGCCACCACCTTGCACAATCAGTTCACTGAGGCACAGTGGGATTTCCATTTTCTGATTGAATTCTTAGTAGGATTTTCAGCCAAATACGGCTCCCATGCAGTGATTTTTCAAACACATCCATCTCAGGTGACCAGTGACAGAACAAGAGGACACGGTCTCAAGCTTCGCCAGGGGAGGTTTAGGCTTGACATAAGGAAGAAGTTCTTCACTGAGAGGGTGATTGGCCATTGGAATGCGCTGCCCGGGGAGGTGGTGGAGTCACCGTCCCTGGAGGTGTTTAAGGAGAGATTGGGTGAGGCACTTAGTGCCATGGTGTAGATGATGAGTAGGTGTTGGTGTTGGGTCATAGGCTCAACTTGATGATCTCAGAGGTCCTTTCCAACCTTGTAACACTGTGTGAAACTGTGATGCAAAAGTTCATTAAACCGTATGGAGACACCTAGCAGCCTGCCTCCTGCCAGGTGCTGCACAAGGCTTGCGTTACCCCTTATGTGAACGGCAACACTCCTGAGACGACTGTCTACCCCTCCCCACCAAAACCCAAAATAGACAAAAGTAATCCCTCTGAAGCTGTGTGAGACTTCCACCACAGAGGATGATCAGAGACAGTGTGTACTGCCTTCTAGAACTGAACTGAATTTGCTCATCTGTTCTGTGTGCGAAGATGGTTGTGTAGATGGCAACAATATAGGGAGATAAACACACACCTGAGATGTAGCAGCAAAATGTGCTGTAGTTCTTTGTGGGCAACTTGGTGGTTACAATTAATTTTCTATTTTAATCCTTCATTTTCACCTATACTACAGCTGAATCTCAGCTGACAGGGCTGAAATACTTCATGGCTTGTCCTAAAACTGGTAAATCAAAGGAAAATAATTTGAGGCGTCTCTAGAACTAAAGTATGCCTTTGGCTAAAAGAAACCAAGGGAAAAAAAGCCCAACACAGCTTTCTGGAGGGACTTCCGCACTCTCCCTTTTTGAAGTTGGATGGTAGTCCCATACCTGGTTGATGGAACACAATAACAGGCTATCTTTTTTTTTTTTCCTGATCCTGTCATGTAACATGTGTCCACATCTCATCATAAACAGACTCCGAAAGCACCCTTAATCACTGGCATGCAAAGCAGTACAGTCACAATATGAATGTGCATGTTCTCTGAAGAATAAGCAGCTGGAAAGGGTGCAGTGAGTTTGCCATAGTAACAGGTGCGATGACAGAGCTGGAGGATCTGCTCTGCAGCCTTCTCTCACAGTTCTTTCTGTTCACATCTGCAAGTTGGACCAATACCATAATCCAGCACCTCCCAATCTTCTACCAACATGCCCTAATGTGGTGATAATTAACTGCTGAAGCCTAGTCCTTAAAGACATCTCAAGGCTGGGATTCTTTGGAATGCAATTCCTTGTGGCTTATTTCTGCAAAAAAAGCAAACTACGTGAGACAGGAAAGCTGCTACAACAGCACAAGCTCAAAGAGCAGAGGTCCAGCTGTGCTGTGGCAGGTTTCTTGGAAGGCACCAATGGAAATGACTGCACAGTCGTTTGCCTGCCCTGGGAACAGCTCTGATTGCTTTTGGCATCATGTTTGACGCCAGGTTTCCCCAAGAAGAGGAACAGTGAGGCAAAGCTAATGGAGCAGTTGTCCTCAGAGTAGCAAGTCATAACAAATCCATTTGTAGCATCGTGAGGCTGGAAAGCCATTAACAAACAGCAGCTTCCACTTAACCTAGCACACAACAAGATTTCATACAAAATTACCATCAACATATGTACTATTTACATAAATCTCTCCCTTCGACACAATTCCCTTGACCTTCTAAGCTACCCAAACAAAATTTTCCCTACAGCCCAATGCCAGAAACCCACTGGCAGCTCTAAGGGTACAGCCTGAAACCTGGAGAAGATGAAAATACACACTCGATCTGTCTTGACTATCTCTTTTGGTTGTGTCTCTACATGACAACTGCTCTGAGCATATGGTGGGGAATAGTGTTCAGAACCCTCCAGGTACAGGAGGTGAATTGTCTCAGTACTAAAAGCCGTCGTACCAGACAAATAACGTTTCGTTTGCAAGGGGAAAAATAAAAATAAAAAAAATAAAATAAAAAAAAAACCAAAAAAAAAAGAGAAGAAACATGGCTGCTGCACTCATATCCAGCCTAACACGAAGAGTTCTTCCAGGTTTTCCCCAGGAAGAGTTGTGATTCTGACCAGAAAGCTTTCATTTAGAATTCAGTACTAGAAATTGCCCTTTTATAAAAGAAGATACTCAAGTTCTTCACTTTGAATTACTCATGTTTTTTGAAAAAGACGTTTACTCACTTCCACTGTATTTTTCAAGATTAATACTTACTATTTCCTGCTCTCCTTCCAACCCCTTTATTATTTGCTGAACTTTGCAAGTAATTTATGAATATACATGAAGGTGTTTGGTGACAGTTTTTCAATAAAACATTAGAGAGCTGCATTCAAAACTGCTCAGCGATGGCCAAACTGTTCCTACTCGTAGTCAGAGCACCAGGGTGAATGGAGCTACACCAATGCTGACAATTTTCTAAATAATTGACCATTAATGAAACAAGTTTCCCAAAGCTCTGCTGCACGTAGGCTGAAACACACAACACTGCTGAAGACTTTTGCCTGGCTAAGGCTGGAGTAGAGAACCATCAAGCCATATCCACCAAGATTGTTTGTTTATTTGCCTGTGTTTGGACAGTCAGACATGTGAGAACCTTTGCACACTCAGGGAGCAGGGAGAACATCAAGGCAGATACAAGACAGGCTTTCCATTCACAGTTGGCTTCATAACCTCATGGAGTTCTTCAGGGAAAACTTAAATCATTTCAGAAGGACTGACAGCAAAGCAGAAAATTGTTTACAGTTTGACATGGCACCTACTTTTTGAGCTCTGTTTACTCCCTGCCAGCTCGGCACAGATTGTGCATTGCCACTGGCTGTTTCACTGCCTGGAGCAGACAATCACAAGCTTCGAAATACCCTGACTTAACAGAGAGAATTTAGAAATAGAATGCCAAGACGTGCAGAATAGCAAGTAGGACTCTCCTCAGGCTTTCTTTGGCAAGACTTGCTATAAGGGAACAAGTCTTGCCAAAATAAACCTCTCCCTCCAGCCCCCAGCAGGAAAAGTAGAAAAAATCTTTACAAAAGACAGACTTTTCCTACAGCCAGACTGACCTTTTACTTTGTAATTGATGGGCTACGAGAAAGGCTGGAGAGAATGGCACTGCATTTAGAGAGTTTCGCCGCGTCCTCATAAACTTAACTGAAGGTATTGATCACACTGCTCCAGGAAGCCCTGGTGGAAACACATTGTTAGACTTCAGCTGATGCTCTCTTTTTCATAAAGCTATAGACATCGGCTAGAAATTGTTATTGATAGATGTTTTAGCAAAGCAGTGGTGTTTTCAGAATTGCACAACCACAGAGGATACCCAGCACTTGAGCTGCTGCTGATCAGTGCTGAACAGGAAACGCACCAAACTATTGCTGCTGGGCAAATGCTGCTCATACTTGTGACTAAAAACCAAGAAGGAACAGAGGGAATAAACATTTCAGCCTGGAAAGCACTATGACTTTTTCTCCCCTTGTCACAAACTAATCTGTGCAGAAGGGGAAGCATTTTAATGCTTTACATTTCCATGCAAGCATAAAGTTTCCAAGTTGCCCTTAAATTGGAAAAGTAGATATTTTGCTGGGTGAAGCCTAATGCTGTTTAATATATCCAAGCATCTCTGACAACTTGAATGATCACAAGTCATTCACTGTTATTGTAGTCTGAATCAGCAATATTCAAATTCCTTATTTTAAATTGGGGGAGGAGGAAGATGTCAAGAAACTTTTCCCTTCCCTTCTACCTTGCCCACCACAAAGTGGGCAAGTATGGGACCATTATCAGATTACTGGGTCTTGCCACACCTTCATAACTGGTCCAGTCACTGATTTT
>VWPV01008084.1:151407-161968 GCA_013389885.1 Geococcyx californianus | reverse complement strand
CCCTGTTCACTGATGGGTCCTGTCATATTGTAAGAAAACATCAGAGGTGGAAGGCTACCATATGAAATTCAATATGACAAGTCACAGAAATTGCTGAAGGAGAAAGTCAATTGAGCTGCTTTGCAGAAGTGGAATCCATCCAGCTGGCTTTGAGTATTGCTGATCAAGAAAAATGACCAGTACTTTATATCAACTCATGGATGGTGGAGGTGTTTGCAGCAATGGAAGCAGAGCAACTAGCAGGACAGAGACAAATCCATCTCAGCTGCTCCATTGTGGCAAGATATTGCTGCCTGTCTAGAGAATCTGGTTGTAAAAGTATGTCGCATAGATGCCCTGGTAAAAAAAAGCAGTAGCACTGAAGAACATGGAAACAACCTGCAGGTGGATCAGACCACTAAGACTGAAGTAGATCAGGGGGATTTGGACTGTCAATGTAAGAGTGAATTATTTGTAGGTTGGTGGGCCCATGACACCTCAGGCCATTAAGGAACAGATGCAACATATAAATGGGTTTGTGATCAAAGGGTGGGCTTGGCCAGGGATACTATTGCACAGTTTATCCATGAAGGTGAAACATAAACTGCAATGAAACAAGCCAAGTGGGTAAAAATTCTGTGGCCTGTAGGACAGTGGCTGAATATGGGGAGGTCTGGCAGATTGATTTTATCACACTCCCTCAAACCCATGAAGCCAAGCGCCATATGCTTACAATGATGGAAGTAACTGCTACAGGGCAGCATCATGCTATCACCCAGAACACTATTCCAGGCCTTGAAAATCAAACCTAGTGGTGACATGGAACCCCAGAACCCCAGAAAGAACTGAGTCAGACAATGGGACTCATTTCCAAAACAACCTCATAGGTACTTGGGCCAAAGAGCAGGGCATTGAGTGGATATATGGCATCCTATACACCAGCCTCTGCAAAAATTGAATAATTTAATGGACTGTTAAAGACTACACTCAGAGCAATGGGTGCTGGGACATTCAAATGTTTGGATACGCATTTAGCAAAAGCCTCCTGGTTAGCTAACAGTAGCATATCTCCCAATTGAACTGGCCCTGTCCAACCAAAATTTTTACAAACTGTAGAAGGGGATAAAGTCCCTGTACTGCACCTAAGAAATATGCTGGGGAAGACAGTTTGGGTTATTCCTGCCTTGGGCAAAGGTAAATCCATCCATGAAATTGCTTTTACTCAAGGACCTGGGTCAACATGGTAAGTGATGAGGAAGAATGTGAAATTCTAATGTGTACTTCATGGGGATTTGATTTGGCCAGTGATTTGAATTATATGGTGTTAATTGATATGTAATACTGTTTGTCATCACTACTACACTTGCTATATGCCTTATCAATGGCACTACAGTAATAATCACCTAGATAAACAAAGAATGAATGTTGATGAACTGAGCAAAGTGCATAAAACAATCCAACACCATGCATTGTCTTTCCTGCCCTGAAGGACTGTTATGACAAATGGAGCCTAAAGTCATGGACTAAAGGAATTGAATGGGAATTGTGGAGCAATGGCCCATAGACTAAGAGTATAATATCTGTGTATATACATCACGAGACAGGAAAGGTTGTAGTAATTAATTGCAATGTTTTGGAAACTGTGGGACCTGAGCATGATATAGATGGTGTAGGGTAAGGGATGGATACTGTCCTGGTTTCAGCTTGGATAGAGTTATCTTTCTTCCTAGTAGCTGGTATAGTGCTGTGGTTTTGATTTAGTACGAGAGTAATGTTGATAATACACTGATGTTTTAGTTGTCAATAAACAATGCTTACACTAAGTCAAGGACTTTTCAACTTCTCATACTGTTGTGCCAGCGAGGAGGCTGGAGGTGCACAAGAAGCTGGAAGGGGACACAGCCAGGATAGCTGACCCAAACGGGCCAAAAGGATATTCCATACCATGTGACATCATGCTGAACAAAAAAACTGGAAGGAGTTGACGAGGGGGACAGCAGCCACTGCTCAGGGACTATCTGAGCATTCTTCTTCTTCTTGATATTATTATTGTTAGTATTATTATTATTTCTTCCCTTCATTTTCTGTCCTAATTAACTGTCTTTATCTTACCCAGTGAGTTTTACCTTTTTTTTTCCCCAGTCTCTCCCCCATCCCACTGAATAGGGAGAATGAGCAGGCAGCTGTTTGTTGCTTAGTTGTCAGCTGGGGTAAACCCACAACATTAACCAGCATGTTCATCATCTTAAGATTACAAATTTGTCTATTATATAGGAGAGTTTAAAGAAATGGGGCAGAGAAAGATGAAAACATACAGCAAACTACCAGTTGAAAATGAGTTTATGATTTTGACGGGGAGGCACTTTATGCCAAAATGAGCTTCTTGCTCAAAACAAAGTTTCATGTTAGTGTTTGAGCCTTCTAATTTGAACACTTATCTGGCCTTTTAATAACATAGAGGACACAAAAACACCTCTCTAAGACTCTGATTGCTCAATTTGGCTGGGGTTCCCCATTGCCTTCTTTCCCAGACTATTTATAGAATAGCAATTAAGATTAATATATACCTACTCACACTTAGTTCCTGGCTCTGCTGGGGTTTGAGCCACTCCCAACAAGCGCTGAATGACTGAGATATTTAGTGTCCCTGAGAAGTCCTGCTGAAATCAGCTGGAGCTATCTGTCATGTAGATAGGTGTATACCTTGAAAACAAATGGCTCTTATTTTTTTATTATCAGCTTTTTTTCCTGTTGTAAAATGAAGTTGTGTGCCTGAAGCTAAACAGAGAACATATTTCCTACTCAATATATGGAAATAAATTTTCAGTATTTTTCAGTCTGTTCTTGCCGTTCAATGGGAAATCTATCAAATAAATAGACGGGAAATCATCATTAAATGCATCCATTCCTACCAGTCCTTTTGTGGGGGAACATATGTTATCTGTAAAGTTCAAGTATCTTATGGCTGTCAAGTTCGAGTGAAGTATAATGACTGGCTTATGTTGGTTTTGACTGCTTGCCAAATTTATGGCTTCTGTATATGAGCTCAGATGTCATTGATATCAGTAGAAACTGTGCATGGTCTGAGGGCAGTTTGTGACGTTTTCAGGAATAGACTATAGTGATGAGCTTATGGATACTAAGCCCTCCTTTTGGTGTCATAAATCGCTGTGATGATCCTGTGCTGCACTTTCTATAGTGATGGCTGATAGATATGGGCTGTGTGCACAATCTCTGATTGTAGGATGTGGCTTGCTGGCCTTTCATCAGAGCAGATGAATGGATAGTGCTTACGAAAACAATTAATCAAAATCAATTGAACCTGAGCAGTGTTCAATCCTGTTTTGCAAGCAACTCAACAAGAATGAATATAAGGATGAGGGTATAGCTTTGTCAGACCTCATCACATTAAGGAGACTTGTAGGCGCCAACATGCTAAGCTGGGCTTCTTGTTCTGGTGAGGAAGAGCAGAACTGTGCCAAAGGGAAGGGTCCCATGGCTTAGATTATTATCTGAGTTAGACTCAACTCTAGGTGCATGTGACTGTTCAGAAATTGCAAAACCTCATTTCTAAAAGGATACAATGACAGTGAAAGCATGATAGCACAGTCTAACTTATTGATTGCAGTGTCTCTTGTGTTAGAACAAAGATCGTATTTATCCTTTGCTGGGAATAAGTTCCCCCACCTCATATTGTTCCCAGTGGTTGCAAGGGAGAATTTTCTTTGTGCATTATTGTTTCTGTCACCATGGATTGGTAAAGTAACAGTTGCCCGTATTCCTAATAAAGCTACCTACCAGAAGTACTCCAAATACAAAAAATGTGGCATAGTTCACAACAGGTTACTTTATACCTTGATGTCAAGCTGGCTGAAAAGATTTTGACTTCTACATACATGCATATCCAGAATCCCACAAGTTAAATATTTAAAACGTTGTTCTCCAGAAGTCCTTTCTCTCACTTCGACTAAACTTTCTGATTTCCATTGAGTGAGGGGCCTGAGAACAATTTTCCTTTGACTTGCACAAGACTGTTTCCTTCCCATTATAACGAGTCATGGGATGATTCAGGAATCCTATAGGAAGAAAAAGAGTGTGATCCTGTAATTTAGACAGCGCACTACAGTGGTATGTGCACTGAATTAAGAGCAGCTAAAATAATGGTGTATGAGCACAATGGTCTCAGGTTTTGAATGATGATCTTTAAGACGCTTTATTCTAGGGTATATTTTTTAATGTAACACTAATATATATAAAACTAAAATAATCAGTAATTGCTCTTAGCACCCTGAAAATAAGAAAGCCTGCGTGGTACCTCAGAGTAAGACAGTAAACTGCAAGTTCTGTTAATTACCAGTAGCACTGGCTCTAGGAGTATTTATTCCAGCTCTTCTCTGCTAGGCCAACTTGCTTGTCCAACTAACAGCTTTTGGCATCATTCCAGTGTCCACAAACCTGCGTGTGAACTGATTGATTTCCAGCTGCTTGAAACATTGTTTCCCAGTTTGAGGAGTCATCTCCACCCTCTAGGAAAACCCAGCATAATTCCCCATCATTTAACTCAAACTATGAAAAATGTACTTTCAATTCTTTTTAAGCTAGTTACAGGATCTTTTGGTCCTGAGATTTCAGCCGTACAAGGATCAAAAGTGTATAATTCTAATTTTAATTACATAAATATTAATTAAATGTAATTTGGGTAGCCTTACAATCCTTGATCTAGTTGTTTGTGCTGGAGAGGAAGAAATTATAATAACAAGATGATTGCAATGTGCTGAGCTTGTCAAGTCAACTGATCAGTTCTGAACTTATTATCTGTGGTGACAGAAAAAATAATGCACAAAGGAAATACTCCCTTGCAGTCACTGGGAACAGTATGAGGAGGGGTGAACTTATTCGCAGCAAAGGATAAAACCAATCTTCTTTATACAGAGTAAAGGAAGTGGGGAGCAGAAAAATGTAAACCTGAATGTTCCTGTAGAGCTCTGAAAAATGCTTAATTTTGCTAACCATAGAGGACCCAGAAACTGCTCACACTTCCTTCAGAAGGAAGGCACTAACGGTGACATATATTTATTTCTTCTTTGCCTGAAGTCTCAGCAGTGACTTTATCACAGCATGGATGTGCTGATCTGAGCTAGAGACTCTGACTAGGAAGAATGCATTTTAAATGCCTTTCTTATTTTTCCAGATCAGACCAGGGTCTGAAAGGAGAGGTTGGTGTCTGCAAGAGGCTTGGGGAAAAGTTGTCTTAGCAAAGGATGCTGGCATCAAAAGAGTCTGTAGAAAGTTCCGTCTTTCTATGCTCGGTGTTTTGTAGACTAGACTCAAGGGAGAAATTGCTTCTGCTTTCTCAAGGATAGCCTTGGATAAGGTCAAGTAAGATAAGGGAGCAGAGGGAGGTGAGAGGGGAAGGTTGTTTCTCTGCTTGATCAAGACTTGTTGAAATGTTACACAGAAGGGGGTTTTTTTGGTGGTTGTTGCTAGAATGTTGGGTAACTGCAGTCTGTGTACTCTGTTGTCATGTGTTAGCTCTCGGAAGATAACTTACAACATTTGTCCTTCTTTAACCTGTTTTTTCTGGAGCTGGGGGGCATGGGAAGAACCTGACATGGCTCCATGTATTGTGTCACAGAAAGGTATGCCTTCACCATGTCTTATGGTTAGTCAGAGGAAGATACTCCAGAGAAGTTCAGAGAAAACCAGAAATGAATACAGGGTGTCCTGGACTGACTTACGAGGAAGTGGGAAAATTGCTGGTGTGCATCTGTACAGTTGTGCTAAGTGATTAATGAGGACTATGGTGATGACTTACAACTAATTGAGACTTGTGTATGGCAAAGAGAGGGGAATCACTTTGGCATTGTATGATGGGGTTGAGTAATGAACACATACTGTTGTATTGAAGATGGCTGGATGAAGTACCCAAAGCAATAGTAATTGTTGTCCACGGAAAGAGAATTGCATTAGACACTTGGTTTTGGATCAAATGCTTTAGTATCAAATACTAAATATCTGTTATTATGTGGTGAGGCAACTTAACTTTTCTCATAAAGAAAAACATATTTTCTATGTGTTTTTTTCATCATAACTTAGGATGTTTTAAATAAGGCTACAAGATACTGCCTTGCTTCATATGTTATTAAAAGTAAACTGGAGGGAACTGCACTGGAAGGAAAGTGAATTGGGCAATTCTAGAAGCCTTTCATGTCTGCATTTTCATAGACTCTTACAAGAGATCTAGGGAAAGGTATTTCTGCAGTGAGATGCCATAATTTTCAGTAGAGTCCATGGCAAGTTATGTTTTCTTTGATCACTGTTAATGAATTAATGAAATAAAATTAATTTCACAGAAGCAGTCTTGCTCAAGATTCTTCTGTCCAATGAGGTAGTGTCATATACACCATGGAGCCACAGAACACCAGTAGTTCTGACTAGTTTGGTTCTGACATTATATTTGCTAACATTGCTTCTCTACACAGGACTAAAAATACTTCAGTAATAGTAAGGATAAAATGAAATACACTATTTATATGAAGGGTTACTACTTGGCTCACTGGATGCTACTGGAGTGTTACCCCAGTACCAAATTATTTCTTAAAATAATAACAGCACAAAACCAGCTAAAATAAACTCATTGGACCCTAAAGCATCTAAATTATACTTATTAAACATTTATAAACTATTATGTACTGCTTATAAACATGTAATCAATGAATAGCTGTGATGAGGAAGCACCCACAGGGGAATTTGGAAAATTAAGTGCAAACTTACTTTTCATGTTTTTCTCATGCTCCTTTATCTGATAGTCCTTGGTCCTACTTAGCCCATACTCAGCTCGAGACACTGTACTGAAGAGTGAAGTTGTATTGCTGCATCTTGAATATTCTCTGCTTTGCTATTAAGAAGAGGAAAGAACCCACAGAAGTATTGCTTTTCCCCATAGCAAAGTAGGCTATTAGTACAACGTCCTGCTTGAAAGAGCTCAGAAATTTTGAAACATGTCATAATAAAAAAACAACACTGTGGTGCAAGAGCACAAGTATTTTGACAGTGTGTTCTCCCAGTCTTTCCTCATACACACCCCCTCTGCCTCGGGAAAAGAGGACAAAGGCCTAGTCCATCCAAATGAATGGAGGTAAGATTTCCTAAAGGCAATAGCAATGTTTAGCTCCTGTGCAGGGCTGATGACTACACAAATTACTAGCTTTACTGAAGCTCGCAATCTATATAACCTAAATAATGATGTGTTAATATAGTTTTCAATGTCTAGAGAGGGCCAAGCTGTCTTTAGCCATCTTCAGCCATCTGTCTGATTTTACGATGGGGTATTTGGTCTTCATAGATGGCTTTTCTAAAGCTGGTTTTAAGACTTCTGAGACTGCCAATGAAGAGTTTATTTAGGAGGAAAGTGTTTCCTCTCTAGAACATAAATGAAAAATGGAAGCATATTCACCTTGTTGTTATTAAAGAGCTACTGCAGTGCCAGGCAAAGCTGTAACAGGATACAAAAACAGCTTTAGTGCCTTGAAGTTGGCTGGAGGTGGATTTCAGCTTTGGTTTTGTGTCCTCTTCAGACTTAAAAGTCAAAAAGCCCGGCACAATAAAAATACTCTTTTGTCTGTTATTAAATGAAACACCTCCTCCAGCTTAATAAAGAATTGTGCTAAATCTGGACTTTGATTCAGAAGCTCTACCCTTCTACGGGGGACTGTGGTCTTGTGTAGGAAGTTTCACCTTGAGCTACTAAAGGCATGGTATGAAAGGCCTATGAATGAATCCTTTGGATGTGCCCTTTTCTGGGGTGGTATTTCATTTTGTTGTGGGTCTTTTGTGTCTGATGCATCCTGCCAAGGTAGCTAAAAATCACCATTTTTAAAGAGTTTGGGGCAGAAAAAAATGGACAAGATTCCAAGGCAAAATTACATCCATCCTGTTTCAGTTCTCTCATCATCCAGTGTGAAATTAAACTTTTCTGCACTTTTGCTTAGGAGCTTTCCTTAGAGATCTGCATTGAATTGAGTTTTGTAGTTAGCACTGCTGTGTTGAGATGGCTCTTGAATAAAGTGGTTGATTTCAGTGGACTTCTTCCTGAGTAAGGTTTAGGAATACTGAAGGGCTGCTTATGTGGATCTTTGGGAGTGTAAGAACGAAAGCAAGTTTCAGGCTTCATCAGACCTGGCTGGTGAAAAATAATGTTAGCTAATCTGATAGGAAGATAACACAATTAAAATGCTGCCCTACTGACATTCCTTCATTAATTTAGAGGAGTAAAACTCTTTGACTCCACTATAATCTAAAATAGGCACAGTATTACTGTATTCTCCTGCTGCATGGGATCTATCTAATATATACAAGCTGTTATCCACAAATCACTTCTGTGAGCTCACAGTGAGTTTGACACTTATTAATTGCTGAAGTCATTAAACTTCTCCTTGTATGAATTTGATCTTAATCCACGAAGGAGTATATGCATTTGTGCTGCTCCACAGGTAAAAATGTTAAGAGATTTAGGAAAGTGGTTAGGACTAAGATTATTCATGTAAGAAACTGGTTTTATCATTATTCAGTGTCGGGAGTTGGGGGGGAAAGGAGGGGCGGCAAGAAGTCCCGCAAAAGTCCTGCACAAAATAGTTTGATTAAAACAGTTTGATTGCCAGATGTGTGTGTATATATATACGTATGTATATATTTCTATAAAGCACACTAAGACATTCAGAACCTGCAAGAGAGAAAGCAGTGATGGAATAAAAAGTCTCAGAAATAAAACATACTTATTTGGAAAGCCAAATCTGTTTTAAAAAAAATAAAGCTAAAACCGGATAGTTGGACCAGAATTTAGTTCTGCTCAGGCTGAGGTTTTCACCAAGTGCTGCACAGCGTAGGAAGTTTAGAGTGCATGGAACAGCCAACATAAAATGTTTGGAGTAGCCAACATGAAGTGTATGCTTATCCTCTCACATGCTGATGAACAGATTGTTAGAAACCCTGTTCCAGCCAGGCTTTCTGTGCCACTGACATCAGTTTTGCCTGTACAGCATGTAAAAATCCCTCAAATATCCTGAGCTACACCCATCCAACAAGTACTTAGATCCTCTGGGTGATGTAGACCCCCGTAAGGCTGAAAGAACAGGGCACTAAAGTATCAGCTTACTGTTGATGTGTCATATATCAAAAGGAGAAAGGCTTTGTCTCTCTTCTGTCATCCTGATTTATTAGACGTTAAGGAAGACAAAGTACCCAGACATACAAACGTCTCTCGCTTTGGGAAGGTCTGCGAAATGGTTAATGTGCTTGTTCCACACAAAAATGTAAAGTGTCGGTTCTCTGATTACCTGCTGCTTGGAAAGTGTTTGGACAGGTGCTGTGTTTCACCAGCCGTCTGTCACAGCTGACAGCCCGGATTTATGGCTGTACACTAGGGCTGGCCTCTCCCCTGCACCGGCTCCGGGTCCCGGTCCTGGGGACAGGGGCTGCGGACAGAGCCCTCCCGCCTCTCCGCCCTCTACGCTGGGCGGGATGACAGCCGGGACCCACCCGTTTTCAACAATTACCTTCTCTCTCTGTAAATTCACTTGCGTGTGAACAAGCTATTCTAGCTCCCTTGTTTAGAAACGCGGGCATGGTCTAAGCAGTACCACGAATGCGGCAATTTCCACGCAAAGGTCAACAATTCATCTTTTGTCTCCTCTTCAGGGGATGGGAAGAAGAACCGATGTTGGAACGGGAGGAGGTTCAGAAGACCCAACGCTTCGGCAAGGGAAAGAACCCCAGCCCTACCCGTTATCCCAGCGCCTCGCTCGGCAGCCATGGGGTCCCCCAAATCCTAATTCTGATCTGCTGGGGAAATACGAGCAAGCGTTGGGAATGAACTGCTAGGACACTGTTACTCCTTATATTGTACTTTCGACGTGCTTACCAAAAAATCGAGATTCAAAGATAAACATATGTTAAAAAGGCACGTCTCCAACTCTGTAGGCTTCTTTTCTTTTTTAATTCTAAGTTATTTTTAACAAAAGAGACTTTCTAAAAGTAAAAAGTCGCATGCCATCCTGTTAAGGATAGATTTACACACACGTTCATCCCTACTTCACACTTAAGTGCATCCAATTAAATACAAGCTTGTGGCTGTAATAACAAATTCCATGTTCCGCCAAGGTGCTTTTAACATACCCTGAAGTATGACCATTACAGGTTGACAAAACCAAAAGATATTAACAGTTGCATACTGTCGGCTCACGTGAACAATTTCTATAAAGAAAGAAATGTTAAAATACAAGCTAGAGGAAAGGGTAGATTATAGAAGGGCAGATTAATATTTGCACGGAGCCTGGAAGGCAGAATTATGTCGAAATAGTGTGTGTATGTGTGTCTGCATGCGTGTGTGTACATAAAAACCAATTCCTTCAAGGGCTGGATTACTTCATACATTAGTCACTAATCTCTCGCAATGTTCTGATGAATGTTATGGTCTGAGCTAAACACACCGTGAAATCTGCTTGAGCTTTATTGAAACAAGTCGGTGTTTTCGCCCGCAGATTGTTCTGTTTGAAGCTTTCCTTTCCCAACACACCTTCGCTTT